>PKRV01000798.1:0-68564 GCA_003709505.1 Hyphantria cunea | reverse complement strand
CACAAAGCGAAACCCCTGTCCCCGCGGGGGGGGAGCGAAGTGCGTAAAGGCATTCCACCACGTAAAAAAAAAGAAAAAGTGACTGTCGGTCAGGAGGTCTCGGGTTCGGTTCCCGGGTCAGACTGCTGTTGGGTTTTTCTTACAAGAAATTCTTAATAGCATCCCGGAGTGCCCGTGCCTCGGAGAGCACGTTAAAACGTCGGTCCTGGTTGTCATGAACAACTATGGCAATCGTTATTGGGAAGTCAGTGACCTTAAAATATACTGGAAAGCTTGTTCAATCTTCGAATTCAGTTCATCCTCAGGCTCCCAGAGGCTCGATGCCAGTCGGTCTGTGGAAAAACTAATATTCAAATAAAATCAGTTGAACTAGTGGCCGACTCTAAATAACCGTGGGAATAATAAAGGCTAGGAAGAAGAATCAATCTATCGCCGTCCACTGCGGATCAAATGTCTCTCCCAAGGAGCGCCAACCATCCCGGTCTTGAGTAGTCCGCATTCATCCGCTGCAAGCCACTTTGTTCAAATTATCGATTCATCGTGCTGTAGTGTCCGTGTCAGTCAATAATCTTGGATTCTGCTCATGATTTCGATTAGGTAGCGATGACTCACTTTAGTAGCCCATATATATGTATATAAAAAATCAAGTGTAGGCTTTGTATGTCGCGGTTGACGTCTTCTTTAATTTGAGACAACCCCTTACAATTTCACGTATTACAATTTTCACGATTGTATTTCTTGAGTGCATATTTTATAGAAACCTAATAAAATATTAATATAATAAATGTACCAACAACTATTGTCAGAAGTTATTAATTTCAAATTGTGAATTTGCGTAAAATAATTATGTTAAAATACATAGTGATTGGCGTCATAGTATTAGTACTTAGTATTTCGATTTTTTGCGGAGTGGCAGGCTAAACGCTTTCGTTCTTTCATATTATCTTATAAGTACCGACCCTTTACAAAAAAAGTTTAACCGATTTCAATCAATTGTATCTAATGAACTAAAAATAAAGAAAATACTATAACATGTAGCTATGTTGCAGTCAGATAACTTCTAGTCTGTTTGAAGTCCTCCTTTTTTGAAGTTGGTAAAACTATCTAGCAAGGTATAGGTACTTACTTATTATAAGGTGAGCCCTTAAAATAACTAAGTACCTACACTGATATATGGGCTGCAGTGTTCACAATGCACACACGGTAGCTGCGTGCCTGGCGGCCATAATATTACTTTTAAATAGAAACGCAAATAAATTTCCTATATTTAGTTTAGCAATAGCTCAGTAATCTCACGATGAATTTATGAGTGCATGTTTGACAAGTGAAAACATAAACAACTGAAATAAAAATATCATAAATTTGAATTAGAATCTGCTTGTTAAGAAAAACTGTTCTCTTGTAGGAGTGTTTTGTTTTTCTATTAAACCTTTGCCTAGAACAAAACTAACAAATAGCTGTCATTTTCCATGATTTTTCAAATCAATGACGTCATCCTTCGCCATCGCTCTTGATACTCTTGAAATAATAATATATCTTTTATTCTTAGAATTGTCTAACACTTCGTAAGTATTGTTCCCTGTTTTATTTAAACAGTAGGAACCTGAGAAATACGGTAGTTTTTTTATAATAACTATATATACTACGTCTTTTATTAAAACAGGGTTACCCTTGTCGTTACATAAATTATTATGTGTAGTAATTTAGACTTACTAAAAACAATTTCATAGGAATAATTATATTGTCTTCAGTCATATTACTCCGTAGCCTGGAGTCAAGATAAGGCGGGCTGTTTGTGTAATGATTACTTTCCAAGCTTTTGTTGAATTGACGATTTGGTGTTTTTTCCCCTTTCATATACGTTTGCCAGTGTAATTTTTGTAGTCTAAATGTTATTTCTGGCAAAAAAGATTTTCCCTTTAAAACACAATGAAAGAATAAACTAATTTAGTTAGATATTATATAAAGAGGAAGGTATTGTTGAACAAAGCACGCATAAAACACAACTCTTGATAATAAATAAATAAAAAACAAATAAATAAATATTTCGGACATCTAACACACAACGCCGTCTAGTCCCGAGCTACACATAGCTTGTGTTATGTTTACTAAACAACTGATATAAACACATATATACTCTTTTTTACAATACATAGGAAACACCTAAACTCCAAACCAATTATTTGTAGGTCATACAAAGATTTGTTCCGACCCAGGCATTGAATACAAAACCTCAAGCACAGCAGTCGCATACGCTACTACTGCGCCAACGAGGCAGTCAATATATGAAGAAGAATTGATATTAATTATATTTTGGTTTACAGATGTATACATAAAATAAAATAAATAAATAAATGTATTAATCGCTCTCTGCTAATTGGAGACAACAATCCGACATTTATTTCCATCAGATACTGGATACAGACGGCTTCTTAATAGAAGCCGTCTTTATTAGCAGTTTTAGCCCAATATACTAGGCTGGCCACACAAGTTCAATGACTAACCCATCATATACCATATAGGTTTTGAGTCAACTGTTACTTTTTATTTGCAGCGCTAGTGCTGCGTAGTTTAGTTATATTGGTCAGTTTTAATAATACCCTCGGATGAATAGAGGTTGTTTTTTTTTGTATATTCCAGACTAATACAAGTATGACATTGCCATTACGATCTAGTCTACTAATGAGTTATTAATGAGAATTTTATTATACTAAATGAATAAAATAGAACTATAATAAGATAATAAGTTTGTGTCCATTATATTATTTTCTTATTGTCTCTAATTAATTGAGGACGCTCTGTTCGTGTTTTCTTATAATAGTGGTAGTATCATTTATTGTACAAAAATATTGCAAATCTCAAGCTTAAGTTAAGTAACTTGGTCAAAAGAATAAATGTTAATAAGGAATGGCTGGGTTGTAAACACCAGCTGGTGAGGGCTCTACCCGTGTCACGAGTGACGCAGATGGACGGATTATAATAATGCTCGTCTCACTGCTCCTGTTAAAATATATGATATACTACCCAAAAAAGCGTAAAATAAATCTCTGTATGCGATGATTTAAATCTAAGAAAAACAATTTCTAAAATTGTCATGTGAATATCTTTTATCCATATTATTATATAAAAGTCTTAGGTTCGATTACCGGTTCAGGACAAAGAGTTTATTGGGTTTACTTATAAAAATTTAATAAAAGCCCAGAATGTGGAAGTTTAGCGGTGGTTTACGTTCTGCATCGAAATGCTTTTAAAGCCATCGGTTCCAGTTGTAATAAATATCTATGGCAATCGTTATTGAGAAAGATTAAATAAATAAAATATTTATATTACAGAGCGCATTCTTCTTTCTTTTTTCTCATCACACAATATTTGGATTTCCAATAAAGCTACAATTAAAGTACTTCAAATGAATGTGTTTTATTCCAATTAATTACTGAATGACGTAGGTATGGCTGGAACAAGTGTGGTACACTGATTGGAGTCCTTTGTGACAGTAAAATGCTTTATAAGAACAAAGGAAAAATTTATAAAACAGCGGTAAGCTTT
Source organism: Hyphantria cunea (assembly GCA_003709505.1). NCBI lineage: Eukaryota > Metazoa > Arthropoda > Insecta > Lepidoptera > Erebidae > Hyphantria > Hyphantria cunea. The sequence goes on along the minus strand of PKRV01000798.1, from coordinate 65,018 downwards.
ACTATACGGTAGTGAGGTCTAACGGGCAACTAAAGGTCGCGAGCAGAAACTAGATACAACGGAGATGCGTATGTTGGGGTTACCCTTAAAGACACCACCCCGGGACAGCCACGTTTCGGCATGATAGGGCCGGCTCGACCGGAGTGATACCACGGCCTCATAGAAAACCGTGTTTCACCGAGTGAGTGAGGATACCGGAGGCCCAAACCCCAACCCCTACCCCCATCACCCTCACCATTATCCTCCATCTCCTCTGGTCTTGGGGGTGTCCCTGAGAGGCTGTAATCACTTAACAACAGGCGATACGTATGCTCATTTGCCTACTATTACATAAAAAAAGACAGACAGAGTGCGAAATATATATATCCAGGGGGAGTTTTAAAATTGCTTAGATTCTAGTGAAATGCATTAAAAATATATTTAACTCTTTTTTTTTTCGTCTGTCTTTTTGTGTGAAGTTTGTCTCAAAGGTATTTGGTTTTTGGCGTTTACAATTACATACATAAAACACGTAATCATAAATACATATCTATCCGTAAGAAGGAAAACTACTATTAGTATTATTCAAAAACAACATCGTTCATTCAAATTAATTTCATGTTTATACATGCTGTAAGTTTATATTTCAAACAATTCTATCCATTCGAAATTCTCGGATAAGGAATACAGTATTACAAATTTGTAGTTCAACAATTTTTATTTTAAATTATGTTACATAATGTACTTATATGTAATGAAAATTGTTACTGTAGGGTTGTTATTTACTTACTTCCATCATACATTTACGATGGCAAGAGTTTACTCTTCAATTAAAAATACAGTGGTTAATCATACAGAACCCTCTAAACAAGAAGGTGACAAACCCGTTACAACACCCTTGTCCAGAAAACAAGGAGATGATATCATATGTGGATTAGATTCTTTTGAAACTAACTATTATGATTGTGATGCCGAAAATCAAGAACAATATAAATTGACAAGTAATCCTGGTGACCAAGTTAGTATTGACTATTTTGAAGATATTACTGATAATGATTACATAGGTCTAGCAGAAAGCGTGACTGAAAAGGCTTATATACCACTAGCAAAAACTACTCCAACTACTACGAAACAAGATGAAGTCGTGAAGAGCAAAAATAATCAAACTGTAAACTGTGTAATGGCTAATTGTAACACTGTATTGTTCGTAGAAAAACCAGCTTTAAAATTCTATAACATGACTACAGAAGTTGTGTGGCTTCAAGGTACAAAACCAGAGAAGCAAACAATTCCTCTTGATTACGTATATAAAAAAACTTCCGTTACTTTTAATGGGAATCTATCTAGCACAGAGCCGCCTATGGAAACAGAACCACCACCGAAAACTTCAATAACACGGTCAACTACTCTGCGTAGTTATAGAAGCACCATTGGTGACCACACCACAACGAGATCTTCTCCAAAAAGTTTAAAATCATTAAATAACCAAAAGCGTTTTATAAGAAAATTAAGAAAGCCGGCATAAAACTTTAGATCTCAGAAACAAATATTGGATGTTGTATATAAGCATTTCAAGTCCATAAACAGCTTAATTTAATAGTTCACCAGCGGACGCAGGCCTCTCCTTAAAAACTCATATCAATTTAATGATTAAACATAATGCATCACGAATACAAATAGGTAAAGAATTATTGAAAAAACCCTGCCATTTTTATTAAATTCATTGTCGAACAGAAAATATAGAAGGTACTGATTTTTTTTTTAAATATATATATATTTTTATTTTGATGTACCCGATGTCACTCTCACGACTAAATCTACTGACCCCGCTCACAAAAAAATACGACAGACAAGCTGTTTAGACTATAGGACGTGACGACGACTGTACATGCATACATATATAAGCTCGAAAAACATTACCTCCTTCTTTCGCAGTCAATAATAAATGTGTAATAAAAGTGAATACTAAAATTTTCGTAATACGAAAAATTTATATGGTATTATTATTATAGAATTGTGGCCAAAAATTATAAAATACGTTATTTCAGTTAATATGACTTTGATAGAAAAGTTACGAAAAAGTGCAATTAATATGACTAAATCCTTTGACTTACTGTTAACTCAGCATGAACTGTGAAGTGACAAAAATAAAATATTATTAGAAAATAGTGAATCGCAATTTATTGATAAAAATAATAAAAATATTGATGTAGAAAAAATGTTATTTAAAACTTATATTTGAGGTAAAGTTTTTTTAAAGGAATAACGGGCATACGCATCGCCTATTAGTAAGCGATTACCGCTGTCCATGGACACCCGCATCATCAGAGGCGTCACAAGTGCATTGCCAGCCTTTGGGAATTTGATTGAGATGCGAGGAGGGGTTGGGATATGGGCCTTTTTTTTTTCTTTACGTGTTGGAATGCTTTTACACACTTCGCTCCCCCCCCGCGGGAACAAAGGGTTCGCTTTGTGTGGGACTACTGACTGGCTCGCCAGACTACCCACTACATCACCACGGTGTGCCACTCTGCGCTTGACACGGGAGAGATCCGGGAACCGCTTGCTTACGCCATCCGGACCCCTCCCAGCGCCTGCCCGCACTGATGCGGGCACCGTCTCTAGATGTTTTATACACTCAATTTAGGCGACGTACGGCACACGCATAACGTCGCCCCCTCGCGGGTGGGCTGTGAAGCGGATGGGGGGGAAAACCCGTCCCGCCCATCCGCAGCCACACTCAAGGCGGCATAAGTCGCTGGTAGGCGCGCCTCCACCGCCCGGGTCGCCGGCGGCGGATCGGGTCCGAGTGGAGATCGTCCTTCCGGGCCCTCTCCGCCGCCTCCTTCTGCGAGATGACTTCCTCGCAGAAGGTCGCGACCGCGGTAAAACTGCTCTCGCCGCCGGCCATGGAGCGTACGNATCGCCGCACCGAGGTCTCCAGGTTGTTGAGGAAGACCTCGAAGTCGCTCAAACTCCGGTTGGGGGAGAAGTATACACCGTATACGGTGATCCCCCCCACTCGGCGGCAACATATCCATTGCCCTTGTCTTTAAGCGACAAGGGCCGGGAATGAACCGCCGCTCAACCGACGACCGCCACGGAGCCATCCCAGTCACCCATCCAATTTGGACGGGGAGGAACGTAATAGGGCTCCGCGACTACGGCAATACCGATCGACCACTGCGCCATGGTTAGCAGGAAGAGATCCTGCGCCGCGGCGCAGTGGTTGAGGTTCGTCTGGACAAGGAGGCTGGAGACGTGGTCCATTACTGGATCGTCTCTACAGCCTCCTCCATGGGCGTCGATGTCGACGGACGGACGGCGTAGGGGGCAACCAGAGTCGCTTGACTAGCCACCGACGTCTGCCGAGAAGCACGAGGAGGCCTGCAGCCCCCCTGGCCCATTTGGTGATTGGCAGGCTTATTGCCAGCCATTTGCAGGGCAGTGAGGGGCCGCAGAGTACTCTGCCGCCTTATGCCCCGGTCGACCGCAGCGGAAACAGAGTCCGCTGCAGTCGAAACAGCTCTCGCACTTCGTGCGAGTGTGTCCCGCGACAAGGCATTTGTAACACCTCACCGGTCTCGCCGCCAGGACTTGGAATATGGGCCTCCTGTATCCTTACTCTGTAAAACACAGCCACTGTTTCACACCGGTTTTCTGTGGGGCCGTAGTATCGCCTGTTGAGCCGGCCCATTCGTGCCGAAACATAGCTCTCCCACGGTATGAGTTACAACAAGCAGAATGTTTTAGAAGATGATATTATTTAATTCTTTTTAAATTAAATCGAGAATAACATCAAAAATACTTTACATTTAAATAAATTAAAAAACTCATGTAACTTTTAACTAGCGAATATCTATGTTCTGCCACGTAATATTTCATATGTTAATGTTCTAGGTCATGGTAATTATATAATATTTTACGTAAATTTAATAATTGTATTAAACTAACACTTAACCAATATTTTAACACATAGATGACAGGTCTAAAGTGACCCCTCCACAACTATCCACAGGAATTTTTGCTAATAAATGCACCTATTCAGCAAAAAGTTTAGTTTGTGTCACCGTAATTATGAGAAACCACACCATAGACAATGCAAAAATAATTAATTACAAATAGTGACTGCAAGCGTCCCAATTAAATATAAAAAGCAATTGATTTACCAGAAAGTAGTACATTAGTGATAGTTGTAAAATTGTATTTATATGCATTTATATCGTAAGTTTGTCTTTAGTGTTCAATATACGATAACAGTGCTCCATAGTGTTCAAGAGTTCGAACATCATACCTTTAAATGAGCTATTCTCATATTAATTTATATCTCGGAATTTTAGAGAAGGTTTCAAAGATTTTCATTAAATTTAGTAGGCCGGTAACAATTTGCATATTTGTAGTCCATTAATCACCCCTGAACATCAGGAGCGATAAATCGATCTAGTTTAGATTCATTTAAAAAAATAACACATTTTACATACTACACAAAACGTACTCTCAATTATTAATGTACTCTCAAAATTTTATTTTGCTTATTTTATCTTGTTCAGCTGAATTTACAATATTCATGTAATGTTGTTTATCTATTCCGTATCTGGAAAGAAGACAGCGCTGATAAATATAAATATAACTAACCCCAACGTAGGGTATTAGAACAATACTTCTGGTTTATGAAACGTAAGACTCTCGATATAACGTTTGCTATTGTAGAAAAAATAAATGTGTTAATTCAATTCTTTTATTCGGTTAAGCTTATTAAACAAGTAAACAACGGTTAAGGATTAGTTCCTTTACAGTTCGGTATGTCTTCAAAAGATTCTACTGCAGTAAGTTTGTATTTTCATTTTACATAGTATATATTACATGTATTTGAATAAAGTTTACTTTAACTCAGCATGTGTGGAGCATGAATTGATATTTTGGGGATTGTTTTTTGGCCAATAGTCAAACTAACCACTTTCATCAAAAAATATTGCCGTTAGACACAACAAAGAGGCTCTAGTTGTCTTCAGGTGGAGTTTTCCCGTTGATTATTTCACCGAGGTAACGTCGATAATCAGATTTTTTGATTATGTGTTAATCGAAATTAATTAATTATAACGAACACTTCATCCATTTTAGTATGTATGTATGCATTGCGCTACATGGGATTTGAAACCACAACAACTCAGCGCGTAGTAAAACCGCCTAAACACAATCAAATAGTCGTTAATTATAAAAAGGAAAATGAATTTTGTTAAATCGTTTACTAATAAAGCCCACAAGAATTCGATCGGTCATTGTTGCATTTCCATTACTCCTTACAGCACAATGTACTATATTTATCCAATAAAAACTTAAAGAAACAAACAAACGGTTTTCTTATTTTATAATTTTTACTATTACACATAAACAATGTACATTTTTGACATATTCACAGTTATATAATATTTATTGTTAGGGACGGACATAAAAACCGTTGAGCATACAGAACGTGCGCGGGAATATGAAGAAAGGGGATTTACCCTTGTCAACCAGGAGACGGGCGCTGTAATAACCACGAGCAACCCAGATAAAAGGAACTCAATAACAACGTCTTTGGTACAATGCTGATGGTGTGAGCCACAAACATATACACTAACACCTTATACAGTCAGGTTTTATGTACCTAACAAGTAATTACAAGACCTTGAAACAAGTTCTTGAAAATAAATTTGAAGTTCATGAATTTAAAAATTACTGATTTATAAGTTCATAGAGAAAGGAATCTGACTTGTGAGATCACAAAGAAATCGATCAAGTACGACTTAACTTAGTAATTTCAGGTAACAAATGTGCATAATAAGTATACGGAATATGGTAGGTGTAGTATAGTAAAAACGTGATTAAGATGTTTTTAAAGGAAGAATCCCATTTGACCATCACCAATAAAGAAAATTATGACAGCGAATGAAACACCAAAAGATTTTTAACTTTACTATAAAGATTCCACAAAAAACTAAAAAATTGTGTGATTTATTATTAAATGTTGTATAGCTGTCGTATAAGTTCTACTCTTATACATATTAAAACAAAAAGTAAATGTTTGGTACTTTATAAATTCGTTAAATAAAGGGAACGACAATATTGTAGGTATAAAGTTATCCTACCAACATCGTCACCAAAGTAATGAGTGGCTCGATGGCATTTCCAAGCCAAAACATAACAAAATGATTAGGTTACTTGTTTACAGAGCCGAATCAAGCCGAGTACATTGCATTATCACAGTTTAACTATGCAGTGTTTTATAAACTAGTACGTCATGTGGAACATCGTCTACTTAGGATTAATATTTAACGTAATGCATTCATTTATAAACGCATCTATTCGCCCCTTTCCTGGAAACAAATTATCCGTCATTCAAAAATTAAAATATATACGAACCGAATCTGAAGTGACGAATTTGCTGCTAAAGAAAAATGCCAAACATTTATTAAGTGCTTATTCTCTGATACACGGTGATCCAGTAATATTTCCACGCCTAAGTTTTGCGACTGGACGGGATACAACAGTTCAACCTAAAGTAAAACAAGCAAAGCCTCGAAAGCGCCGAGACATTTCAAAGAAACCTACTCCTCGACCTGTTGAAAAGTTAGAAAACTACGACGATTCACAAAATTCTTCAGCCAGTAACGAAGAGCATCGAAGACAATACCATAAAAAAATGTCAGCTAGAGGAGCCAGCGCGGTTCTGAGATATGTAAGAACGAAAAGCACGTATCCACCGCTCCCGGACGAATTTACAACGGAACCGACGGTTGCTGTTACCCTTATGGCAATGTGTGGCATCGCTAAATGTAGGAAACACAGCTGGGTCGATCCTGAACCTGCGGTGAAAGAAAGCATTTTAAGATTCAAAGCAACCAGTAACATCAAAATAGCTAATAAAATTTTTTAATGATTAGATGCTCAAAAAGCCTATTTTTTTAGAGTCAAAACAACTTTCTTTGGCAACAATAAGTTTCGTATAAATATATGCATATGTAACTAGTATTAAGACGTATTGAGTGTAATACTTAACATTAAGAAGATTTACATACAATAAAAACGTATCAATAGTTATTAATTAAATGTTTATAGCGCCTTCTGTATTTATAAACATTATATTGTTGTTAGAACCTTTTTACTACGTTGAAAAAATTTAAAAACAATAACCTAAATTCTCAGTACTGAGCAAAACGTGTCGTAATCTAAAGCCTCTCCTACAAATATTTCTAATAGATAAATAATAAAGTTCTGACATTCCCTAAGAATCTAACAACAATCTGAAAGATTGGTGAACATCCTATAACCAGTCGCGGTACTCACTGTAATCATTTTTATTGCCCTGGTAATATAGCTCTACTCTGTCTGATGGAAAGCGTAAGAAGAATTCAAGAGTGGGTGTCACCATACTCGTTGCGAATGCAGACAATTGTTAGTGTTGCTTCAGTATCCTTATATTTAAAGTCTAGCTTTGACCCCAAAAGTTGATTATAAAATAGATTTGGAATCATTGTAATGTGAAAAGGCTAGCCCCTGAATTATTCTGACTACTTTGAATAAACGACTATGTGCAAAGGTACTATTTGGTTATACTAAGCAATGTGAGGAAGATGTTGGAGTTCTGTTATGAAAAATGATGAACCGCAGAAATACTCTGGCCTCATAAAAGAGCTCCTTGCTTTTTGCCAACAGTATGAGATTACCGAAACCTAACGTTCGCCTTCCTCGTTCTTTGAGTAACCCTTAACGGCAGCGCATTTATGAGTCTTGAGCTGCAGGTATTATTTAGTGATAGTCACTTTCCAGCGGGTGATCTGTCCGCTCGTATGACCTGCTGTATCATGAAATTAAACAAGTTGTGGTAAACAATGAATAGAGAAAATTATTATATATCTTTTTAATTGAACATAAATTTGAAATCGTTAAAACATGACCTGAAAACTTATTTTCTAGCTTAAGATCAAAACTGTCATTCATTGAGCAATGTGAAAATACTGTAGTCGTCCTAAGCTCATAATCGAAAATGAAAACAAAATGATATTGAGAGTCCATATGGTTAGTTAACAAGCCACATACTGTTTCCGGTGAAATTTAAATAACTTAGATCGGCCAAAAATGTCATCAACCTATTCTAATATTTCAAATACTTTTGGTGACATTTAAGTGAAACCAGTGTAAAAGCATTTTGTAGAGATTAGACATTATTTTGTTTTGTAACTTAATATGTTACCCTGAATGATGAGAGCTCTTCAATAACTATTAATTACATCAAACGGTCTGTTAATAAGTAATTCCTTTTCGTTAGTCTATGAAAATATGAGCTGATGTATCGAGGAGCAAAAACGGTGTAATGTTATTTTAAAGGCGTAACATAACAATCTGATTACTTGTACTTGTTTGCATTTACGGTATTCGTTAGTTGCATTTCATCCAAATAATGAATTGGTTTTAACTTGCATGAAATGTGGGGGCTTATCATTGCTATCGTAGTTTTTAACAAGTTTAAGCAAGTATATGCCAAAACTGACTACTTACACACATATGACCTTTATGAATGGAGGTACGGTTCGAGCCCTAAGCTAAACAAAATGAAGTTATCAAAGCCAATGTGGGAAATTTTCATGTTACCGCTGTATAATAGTGATCATAGGCAGTTAAATTGTGAAACTTCTCAAGGTAATTTACTTCAAAAGCTTTATAATTGCTATACAATTCGACGTCAATATGAGCCATTTAAAAAAAGGTATTCAATGTTACCCCTTCAAAATCCTTATCCAGATTTGAAAAGTGTTTTACGAACATATGATATGAAACGTATTGCACGAGCAAAATATATTCTTGGTCGACCTACGCATAAACCTGTATATAATAAAATAAATGGAGACTATAAAAAATTTAAAAGAGATAAAAAAGAAGCAAAATCCATTGAAAAAAGCAAAGAAAAACAAAAGAGCGAAGAAAAAGATTCAGAAAAAGATAAAAGTGAAGAAACCGTCACTGTACCAACATCGAGTACTATAATGTCTGCAGCCAATGCAATATGTCCTACACTAGCAAGGTGCAAAAATTTCCATTTCCGCACAAGAGATGAGTCACAGCAGAATAAAGAAACTCCAAACAGAAAATTCTTGCTACTTTTAAATTAAAGCAAAAAACAACGTTCTTTATGTTGTAAATAGATGACAATAAACAAATTCAGAAAATATTTACTGTTTAAAAAACCAAAACTGCATTGCACACGTCAACAACACATATGCGGACATAACAAGCGGAAGAACTCCCTTCATACATACAAAGCTTATCTGTCTGTAAGAGAAAGTATTCCTATGTTCATCGTGACGTGATTATATACTTTATAACATATTTGCGTAAACAACAATATCTGTATCGCGATGGATTAACAAGCTAAATTAAAAAAAGAGCACACCCCTACACAAGCACTTAATCGAGTAAACATACGCCAAAAATACCTTTCATTATTTTGGAAACGAGCTGATACTCCTTTACTGCTGGATCGATATTATATATACATGCGACATTTATACGATAAGAGAAGGAAAACTCGAAACAAACTATATAAAACACGTTTGGCCACCACGGTGTGGTAGGCCAAAACTTGTATTTTTTATGGAATAGGAGGCAAACGAGCAGACGTATCGCCTGATGGTATGCGATCACCGCCACCCATGGACACCCGCAACACCAGAGGCGTCACAAGTGCGTTGCCGGCTTTTTAAGAAAGAGCACGCTCTTTACTTGAAGGTTTGAAGGTCGTATTGGTGCGGGAATACCGCAGGCGACAATTCATTCCACAGTTTTGTTGTGCGAGGCAGAAAGTTCTTTGAAAAGCGCTCAGTTGTGGACTGCCAACCATCTAGATAATGGGGATGAAATTTCCGTAGCGAAGGACGATGTCGGAAAGAGGCGGCAGGAATCAGCCAGAATAATTCCTCGGAGCACTCCCCATGGTAAATGCGGTAGAAGATGCACAGTGAAGCCACATCTCTACGCAGTGTCAATGGGTCTGCCCGAATTGAAACTTCTTGGGAATCGACGATTCGAGTCGCTCTCCGTTGAATGCGGTCCAAAGGGAGGAGTTGGTATTGGGGTGCCCCCGCCCAAAGATGGGGATAGTATTCCATGTGAGGCCGAACCTGCGCCTTATAAAGCAAAAAGGTATCTATATCATATTTCTTAATTTAACTCTCCCCTCCTTTGAACTCCTTCCTATAAAACAAGTCACTCCTACACCATCGATTTTTATATCATATGAACGTTGCAGAGCTGCTGGTAGAAACTGCCAAAGTTACTTAGTACATAATCTGACGCATAACAAACATTCCAAAAGTTTTTATACAAAATGGATGCAACATATATTTACATAGTACTTAAACTAAATATTATAGCGGCTCTAAACCAAAAAGAAACAGACACTCGTAAAAGTAACAAGAGTATACCCAAAGGGAAAAATATGATATTGCTTTTAAATATGAAATATTACGCCGAAAGTGTTCTTGTATTATGAAGAAAAAGGGTTTCGGGTGCGTGACGTTTATGCTCGCACGGGGCCGGCCAACCGCCACGCAATGTGTCTCTATTGTGGATACAATGAATTGATATTGCCCGCATACTTACTTTATTGTACTTACGCTGGGTGTATTTTTGAACTTTTATAGTTATAGGCATTATAAAAAAGTTGAAGTATATTATAACATTTTTATTTAAGGAAGAGGATTATAATAATTTCATTTTCAAATAATTGTATTGTCATCGGTCCTCGATAAGTCTGCTAAGTTTAAATGAAATCCGTAAGAAGTTAGTCAATATCAAGTACAAAAAAGTCGCTTATAAATATACAGACATACTAGTGAAGCTAATAAAAAGCGTGTAAAAATATGTAAATAGGTGTAGTTTAAAACGTATAAAAATATTTCAATGAAAATCATAAGTCCTCCATATATCCTTCGCAAGATAAGACACCCAACGGAGCGTGAAATTTTACAATGTCGCCGGACCGGGCTTCGAACCCGTCCATGCATTATACGGGTGAATTACACTTAGATAACTTTAACTTTCGGAAAAAGTGGATCTATCTTGTTATATTTTTTGGAACTTTTTGCTGTGGTCTTATACTGTATGTAAACCAATAAGAAGTTATAGTGATGTATATCGGACAGCTCAACAAAGCAAGGTGGTATTTTAATCTCAGTTTTCATGCAGTACATAATTTAAAACCATCTGATGGACTGACATTCACTCTACATACAACGCTAAAAAAGTGACTTTCCATGGGCTAGTCAAGGTACCCGTAACTTTGTCATCATAGCCCCTAGTCATATATGCAACTATACCATACTATACAATATAATATATGTTTTAAATCGTATACTTTTTAATAATAGAGTGATTTTTTAATAATAGAGAGAATTACCGTAGAAGAACCACGTTTCGGCACGATTGGGCGAGCTCGACCGGGGTGATACCACGGCCTTACAGAAAACCAGTGTGAAATAGCGCTTGCGCTGTGTTTCACAGACTAAGGAGGGCCATAAGTACCCCTCCCCATACCGCAAAGGCCGGCAACGCACTTATGACGCCTCTGTTGTTGCAGGTGTGGTAATCGCTTACCATTAGGCGATATATTTATTTGTTTGCCCCTATTCCAGAAAAAAAGATGAACCTGATATTTTGCTTGTGTTTAGACTTTATGTACCATTGGATTATTTATTTAATTAGAGAATATAAACAGTTACAATTAAAAAGTATGTGTGTACACTGTGTTTGTGCACTCTCTTGTGCACTCTACAGAATATCTCCTGCGACATTGGATAGTCTTCGTCGAGAACGGTCATGATCACATTGTGTCAAGTCTTTTTTTGTATCATTATCTATTCAGAGGTCTTGAGCTACGACTTAAACACGATAGTTTATAAATAAGGATAGAAATTACCATTAATAAATTAGTACATGAATGTCGAAAGTCTTCGGCAGCTGTAATACATATAAGATGAAGAGCACAATCCTCGATACGCCTTAGTATATCAATAAGGCAATATATTTGTATCGTTAGCCCACCAGCTCCATCCAACCATTAAAGCAATTTTAGCACCACTTGTTTTTCGAACTGCCACGAGTTGCCACTTCAACAAACAGTATTTATTTTGTGCTTCCCATCGGATCTTTTTTAAGAAAAATTTCCTACTTCGGGTGAATTTCGATTAGGAAAAGACAAAGAGCCGATTGTAAGGCTATTGAAATGGGGGAATCAATTAAAGCGAGTCATCGATCGTCGGCGGGCGATAACGTCTGTCAGTGAGTAAGGGCGCTGATAAGATTGTCTGAAGGCGCGCGCGGCGGGAGCGACTCGCCCTGCACACTTTTAATTATTTCAAATTGTTATCGCTTCCACGTGTCGCTCTATAATGGACTTCTGCGGTGTCACTTTAAGAGAGTCGTGGTTATTTTTTGTGATCTAAGATCTGAATGGTGTTCAATGGTACGTAATGGAGAAGATAGGTATTTGCCATTGAACCTTTAACTGTATTAAATTTAGTAAATATAAAAATGTCGTTTGGCGATTTTCTGAAAAGTCTTTGTTACTATAAAAGATAACAAATATGGTTGTTTAAGGAAATTGAGAAACATTTTGTATTGTAATACCATAAGTTGATTACAAGGTTGTTTTGCACCCTGTGGCAAATTACCTTTTAAGTACTTCGCTGTTTTATTAGTTCTCATCATAGTGTTAACCATATATTAAACTTTACAGGGCACAGTGTCTGAAAGGGTACTACGTAATAAAATAGGTTCAAATAATTTTATACTAATTTATTATAAGTTATTTATTTACATTTGGAAAATCACACAATCTGTACAATAAAGTTATGTGATGTAGCCTATGTAGATATACATACTATATTTCTTATTGTAAATAAAAGATATACATATATAATTTATACATTAATATATTATATCTATGTTACGACGAATTAACAAATAATATTGAGATACGAAGAATATTACGTTTAAAAATTTTATTTTGTTTATTTACTGTGCATTAACTTTTATATTTACAAGTTGACAAGCGTGAACAGCAAGCTTGGTTATACTAATATTTAGACAAAGTATATTTCATACGATCACTGTGTCATGTATGACCCTTAACACAATCGTAAGTGAAGGCCTACTTTTAAGACGAAAAGAACTGTATAAACTCTACACAGTACACCTTTCTGACGGTATTTTTGGCACATTTTCGTTGAAGTATTCTCAGAAGCATTGGATCACATTTATAATATTTATATAATGCTGGTACTGCGACAATGCACGTATAATGTGCGAAATTTAATTTAAAATGCAAATGGAACTAGGAAATCTGAGGAGGTTAACGAGGTTCATGAATAATTACATACAACTATTGTGAAGATTCCTGTTTAACCTGTGAAGGATTCTCAAATAATAATCTTTCGTAAGATGATTAAGGTACACAAAGATTTCGTTTCGATGGTATGTCATATAGAGATGTGTGGAGGTGGCTTTGTGAACCGCATAGAATAAATCAGTTTTGACTAGTCTGCCGTATTGACAAGTAAACATTACATTTGATTCTTTAAAAGCATGAAGAAGCATGAATAAAATTAAAATTAATTTGCGCAGTTTCACACTTTGAAGACTTAACAGCCTGCTACATCTTACTTTCGCTGATGAATTTATATAATTATAAAACTCACACTCTTCAGGGATATGATATTCGTATTTTAAGATGATATGTTTCCTTTTATATCTATAAAAATAGTTATATTATTGGGCAGACTTAAAACAACAATTATAGATGAAAGAATAATGCGAGAAAGATAAAATATTTCGCTGGAACGATGACGTGAGTTAGACCAAAAAGTCGACGTGTACTAGTACCAAGATCGCCAAGAATGGTTGTCGCCAACAATAAAGCCTTCTTGAGCCTGGAACAAACAACAGTAATTGTAAAACTAACAAGTTATGAATAATAATAAAAAACAACCCTACTGTGTATTTCTTTTTGATGTACCCAGTGTCTCTCTCACAACTAAGAGGAATCTATTGACACCATTTACATAAAAATTCTGCAAGCCGTTTAGCGTCTAAAGCTTGCCAAAAAAATATAAAAACATTCATACATACATACATACATACAATCGAAAAACATAAACCTCCTTTTTTCGCAGTCGGGTAAAAAGTAACAAAATTTATTCTTCGGTGAATTCATAACTAAAGAAGCTTGTTGTCAAAGTTGATTATCGGTTATTCCACTTACAGATTATTAAAATTCAATAGCTATCGTTATTTAAATATTTTCGGACATTTTAACACACAACGCCATCTAGACCCAAACGAAGCAGAGCTTGTACTATGAGTACTAGACAACTGATATTATTACATATATATATATATATATACTTTTTTTGTAAATACATACATATTATACATAGAAAACACTCAAACTCCGAAACAAATATTTGCAGATCATATAAACATTGGATCTGACCCCGGATTCGAACCCGAGACCTCATGGACGGCAGTCGCGTACGCTACCACTGCGCCACCGAGGCAGTCGAATCGACTTAGATTCCATTACAAATATTTAGAATCTCCACTATTCTTTAGAATAAGTTAAAATATTTTAAAATCATTGAGAAAATTCAAAATTTCAAAAAGCTAATGGATTCTTTGCTTGGACGGAAACGTTTGACTAGGTGAAACCGGGTATCATTGCACACTTTTGGACATTGGCACACAACACTTCGTGCATCTACTCGCGAAGTTCTACGAAGGACTAACGGAATTAAACAAAACAGTCCCTTATTTGTAATTTTAAAAATTTACAACTGAACCTCAATCTCAAGTTACAATGTTTAGTAATTCAGACTTTAAGCAATATGTATAATTATTGTTAAATGTATTTCATTAGTGAATTTTATAAATTAAGTTTCATTATTATCATTGATCACCATCATCTACTTTTGAATGCAGGCCTCCCACAAGAGTGCCAACTATCCCTGAAAACATCAAGAAAACTAAAACGTATATAAATATACTATTTCTTGAATTTCAACTGCAAAAAAGAAATTAATTCTGAAAAATAAAAATATAGCACAGATAAAGAACATGAATCCGTTTTAATATACGTATTTATCTACAAAAAAACAGGAATGTTTTAACAGGTGTATATCACTGCCGCTTCGATGATCTCTGCGTTCTCCAAAACACATTTATCGCTAAGAGCATTGTCGCTATTTTTGTTTGCTCTTTACTGCGATAAGAGCGTTTCAGCAGCTTACGGTCTACTTCCAGAGCTTTGCAAAACAATAGGATTTATTGTGTTTACAGTGTGTTGTCTTTGTATTTGTATGAACTTGGGTATTGATATCAAAGACAACACAAGCGTTACATAATTATGTAAATTATGTATTTATTACATAAATTTTCATCTTTTTGATTCCCATTGTTGTAAAATAGAATTTATGCTTGAATAAATACGCTGATTATAAATAAAACGGTTATTTTCGAGTAAACACTCACAATTTGTGGTACATTTCCTCTAGGCTACTCTTTGTAATAGATTTTCTATCAGACGTACCAACCTGTTCCATATACCTTACAATTCAGTGAAGGGCAAGCTTTGGTCGACGATAAATCAATCACCAATATTCTCACAACCAAGCGGGCATAAAATAAACCCGAATTCAAGATAAAGATATTCAAGTTTCATATCCCCAATATTTATTCAAACGCTAGGCGTCTCTATTTGATATCATATTATTCGGCAGTTCAAACAGTTTTTCCTTGGAGGGTGGGAGCTGCAAGAATTGATTGTACGCGGTCTATGTTGAATATTTATAAGGGTTAAGTGTGTATGCGAACTCGTTGAATGTTTAATCTCTATTTGGGTGTAGGGGAAAGAGAAGCGGGTGGAACTCAACCGCAGTAGTCAGGAGTTTGCCGCGCAGAGACACCGTCCATTCGTCGCCACAGTATGCGTGCAAACAGGTTTGTTATAGATAGGTTGATGTGTTGAGATATTATACAAAAAATTGGATTTTACATTACAAAAAAGGGATATGTCATTGCTGTGAAATTACCTACTTATCAGATTTATTATTTGTTTATTTCTTTGATTAATCTCAATTTAGTAATGGTTGAATTGTGATCAGGTTAGAAATATTAACATTATTTTTCTGAATTCTAACTGTCAGGATACTATTTACGTAATAGCAAACGTATTAGCTAGACTCTCAGAGTAAATGTTTCTTAATTCTCGAGAATTTATTTAGAGATTTGTCTAACAAGAATCCTTAATTATTTCAAAATTAAATTATTATATAATACATAATTGGCATGATGACTAATTTTTGAAAACTATTTTATGATGTTCGGTAGTATCTCCTATTGTCAAAAACAGTTATATTTCTACAAAAATAATGTGTGTGTGTGTCATGACGTCTGTTTGTAATATCATGTCGCGGTCGTGACGTCATCATTTATCAACCAGTGTCAATTATAGTCCTTAAAACAGTTAAGTTATCGTCATTTATATCCGAACAAACTGACCATTACACATGCATGACATAAGTCGCTCTGATTGGTGTTCAACTTAACATGGCTGATTGCAGTAGTTTAATTTTTTTTTGTTAACTGGCTATTAATCTCGCTCTAAATATGAAAATAAATACGATTACGATTTATACTCTATAAGCCCCATTTCATCAGATAAATACATAGTTTCAGTGGTTCTTGGTAACATCGTCACGCCTATTGTATCACAAGGAAATTTAATTATTTTAGTTTATATTGTCTGTGATAATAATATAAAATAACAAAAAAATCTGATTTATTAGGTGAAGACTGTTACAATATCACTGAAAGTAAATAATAATAAGAAAATAACGTCCAAGACTAAAAACATGAAAAGCATTCTGAGAGTAATAGCGTAAGTTACAAGAATGAAATAAGTACGCGTTCCTTGACAAGTGAATCGCCACTACAAGTACATAGTCGAGACGAAATTCTTCCCGCAGATAAAAGCTGAAATACTAAGAGCGTTTCAAGTCATTCAAACAATTGCAAAAGCCTCTAACATATTCCTCTCAACCCATTCCACCGCCTGCGACTTCACCGGTCACATTTATTTTTTACCATGAGACGGGAAAGACGTTTTTAATAATGCAGTATATTGTTACAAAGAATACAAAGAGGTAAGTAAAGCCTCCTGTGGCTTGAGACTCGCTTTGTGCACGCTATTATATTAAAGGCTTTATGTATTAAGTTTTGGTTGTTTGATGGCCATGTAATTCTGTTAGGCAGCTAAGTGGCGGGACTATTTGGAGAAAATAAAAATATAAGGTAAACGTGTAGTGGAGTAGTTTGGTTGTAATCCCATTGAAGAATTTAGCGATTATGTTTTGAAAGGTTTTGCGTTTGGAACTTTTGATGGTACACCAAAGGATATTTTGGTCTAATAAATTTCATTATTGTGTTTTACTATTTCAGTAATAAATAAAGCCAGAAATCTGATTGTTTTTGTGACTTACGGATTTTTGCTTTATTTATTTAATAACAGTTCACTATTTGGAATCAAAGTAGGCAGACAGGTTAGTATGAGCTATCATATGAATCTAAAAAAAAGGTGTCATAAATTTTAAGTGTGTTTAGTTTAACTTTGTTGGCATCTGCGAGATCCTACTTAACTAATTACTTGAAGCTAGTTTCGTATATTACTATTATCCTCCTTAATTTAGAAAATGTAAAACTCGGAAGATATTTTTTTGGCATTTAATCATAGTTATATTTCTATAAACAAAGGTATTACGGAATTTAAGCAAAAACAATAAAAATCTTGATTTAAGTGAACGAAGCTAGGAAGAACAAAGTGAGGACCTATCCAAAACTTCAGTCTACGTAATATTATTTTCCTGTTCAGTGTTTGCGATAAAATAAACATAGCATTGTACGATGATGCGTAAAATGGCACGCGTTCGCTGCGACATAAGTTAGATGCTCAACAATGCGTAAAGTTGGGGTTCAGTCGTTAGCGGAACGGGCGGTTTAATAAACAGATAGGATGTAGCTCGGCTTTTACGTGCCTAGTATTAATATATGTATTATAATACTCATGAATTTCCTGGAAATATAAATTTGTCAATCAGTTAAATAGATGGTTTAACCTTTAATTAAGTTAATTTAGGATACATTTGAAATATTCAAAATTCCAAATTTATTTTACCACATTTGAGCTGATTTATTCATATTTTGGGAGAGTTTTAGGGAAATTTACTACATTATAAAAAGCTAGCATTTCACATGGTGAAGGAATAAGACTAGTGTCACCCTCCCTTTATCCAACCGCCGATGGAACCGACTAATGGTACAAGTTCTACTGGACAATAGCACTACAAAAATGAGGAAAACTTGCCAAAACGCCAATATCCACCTGTCTAGCCAGTGGTTAAAAGGTTTTTTCTGAGGAGAAGCTTATTGTTACATACTGCCTCACAGCTGTACTATACCTGAGACATGACGTGGATGTGGCGGTTGATAGACGTGGTGCGCGGCGTCTCTGTCGGGTGCACGGTCGAGTTGCGCTCGAACGACGCTTGGCCGTTCGGTGCCGGCGCCGGGCTCGGCGCGCGACACCGACCGACTCACATTTACGCGCCTCACACCTGTAAACCGCTTTGGTTAGCATGTCACTTGGCAAATGTCATTTATCACTTAAAGTACATACCAGTACGCCTCTTGGAATAACTATAATATGTCTCAAGGTAAATTTTGAGGCTTTCAGATTGAAAAAGAATAATTCTGGAAATAATTTCCTCTTTCTTTTAATATTATTAGTCTAATACACCCCGAAAAACACTTTCCAGTAAACAGGTAGCAACTGAAGGAGTTATTCTAGATGATAAATCGAAAAGAAGACGTTTTGAGTGATACGTTATAGCTTCGGGCTTGGGAGTTATCAGGAGTTTTCGGTTCTTTATCTTTCTTCTTCTTTAGATTTTTGATTTTGGAATGCATCAGGCAAACTATAAAGATAATATGATTTCTCCTTTAAACTTTTTCGGTGCTTTAAATAAGCAAGAATTAACTTCTGTCTGAAATAAACTGTACCTTTTTACAGGACAGGGGCGGCCAGCAGTTTTTGTGAAGTTTTGTGTAAGGATGGTTTACAATTAATAAATTTATTCAAAGTCCCGAACAGATTTAGAGGAAATCTAAATAGCCAGCTATGTAGTCAGCTAAGTAATCAAATCTCCTTAATCTACTACCATAAGACAATGGTGATAAAGAGTAGTATGTGCTTGGAAAAGGATTTTGCATTTGTTCAGATACAATAAACTCAACAGCTTCTGACACAACAGCTTCTGGTGCAAACCATTGTTGCATTATCAGTACCGTAATTATTCGCTATATTCCATTTTCTCGACATCATTATTTCAATTTGTGCCATTCAGGTATATATTGCTCTTCCAAAAATGCTATTACATATTTATCGTGCATAATGGATGTGTAATTACGATCCGAAGCATAAAACAACTCATTAAAATGTTAATCAACGCACAAGCTTACCGAAAATCAATGTAAAATAACCAGATCATGAACAACGGTCTAACGAATGAGCGTTGTATTGTAAATAGTCTCGGGTCAGTTTGAACCCTATTCTTGGCCTAGATATAATAATGCTTTAGCTTGTACATTTATATAGGAATAACCATTACTAATATAGCTACTTCTAAGCGACTTATCCCTTATAGTAAGTGTTGTTCAAATGACTATTTTTTCTGTCAATTGTCCAATGAGAAACATTACAAATGTAAAGTGCTAGTGTGAAGTCCTTAACATTTATTATACTAATGTACCATATCTCAAAATACTCGGGAGAAGCAGGATATAGTGGAAACTGCTAACACAACTCACAGTAACTCCTATCCCAACTTTACATAACACGCAAACGTAACGTAGTGTAGACGACAGATGTCAACACGAAACTTAAATTAGTCATTTCTAATGCTCGCGTGTCAACAAGTAAACAACTTTGTACAGAGCGAATTATTTAAGTGCTTAGAAGTTTTACTATGCAGTGATTAAACGGGAGGTACTTTATATTTTATGTCTATGTAAATATGTAAATTCATACAGAAGGTGAGAATGGTACGAGCAATGTGAAGATCGTATACAACCCACGAATAATAAAATATGAAACTCAAAAAGTGTGAGAATATTCGAGATTTGTTTAATAACCAAGAACCATACCTTGGTATTTTTTGTCAATATGCACAATTATAAGAGAGCATAGTCTTTGAGTTTAAAATGAAGAACAGGTTGCGCCTCAAGGATCAGTAATTTTCAGAACAAGTTATTCATTTTATTTATTATATCTGATCTATTTGTCAAATTTTATCATGCGCTGAAAGCTGTCGAAATGATATATGTTTGATTTAAATGTATGATTGTTTTACTTTATAATTTGGCCATGAATTTATGAGATTGTTTGAATGAAAATTAAACTACAAAATAATCATAACTTAAGTTAGATAGAATTTGTATTTCCTTTTCCTGGATAATTATCATAAATATTTTGGGGATTTGAACAACATCTCTCGCTTGAAACTAAGTAGAGCTCATACTATATATGACAACTAGGTTGAGTGATAGAATACTTATATACTTTTTTGTTGAAGATATCTATAGAAAACACACAAGCTTCGAAACAAATATTTGCACTTTATACAAACATTTGGTTTAAACGGGGTATCAAAACCGAGAATTCAGCACATCAACTGCACACGCTGCTACTGCGCGACCAAAGGCAGTAAGCTAGGTAGTTCGAAATAATATTAATTATTTTCTGTAAAAATAAATGTAATGCACTTACTTTCTTTGTTTGCGTTGCTCTTCATTTCCGTGGCCTTTGGCGATGTTGACGGCATCGGAATTTCTAAAGGAATATTTATTAACAATCAGTATATTAAGTACATTTAAAGTCTATTACTGCATTATGCATTTATAAATAGAGGACTTTGAGATCCAGTGAACATATTCTTTGAAAAAGACACGTCCTCTATTAGTAAAAAATCCTGGGCCAGGGGAGACTTTACTAAAATTTATAGAATACAAACAACAACCAGACTCAAAACAATACAAACAGTTTGAATATCACACAAAGTGTTGTCCACATGTGGACACACACCCACAACACTCAGTGCAGTAGAAAATAGTATGGCGACCACCTAAACCACAACGGCATCCTACGAACTTTTTTATTGTGTGACATCGGTTTTGGATGGACTAAGATGCCGTGGTAGTCGAGCCTGCCCATTAGCGCCGAAAGACTGCGCTTTCACTATCTATGGTTCCACCTTTAAATCATCCTATTATGTTTAATAAAGTTTTTGCTATTCAAACTACATTACGAGACGTAATTAAAATTTCGCTAGTAAAATTTGTAACATGTTTAGTTAATTAGTGAAGCTAATTAAGAGTTTAACATAGCTTTTCGAATGGAAATTTCAGATATGAAATGTTTTTCTAAATCAGTTCAAGTTTAATATTAGCCCTTTATTACAATTTATTTAGATATCAACTTTTACACGTGGCTTAGCCCGCGAGAATGTTTGTCTATGATATAGGGGGCAAACGAGCAGTCGTATCGCCTGATGGGATGCGGTTTCGGCTGCCCATGGACACCCTTAGCACCTTGGGCGTCACAAGTACGTTACCGGCCTTTTAAGAACTGCTTCTTAAAAGGCCAGCAACGCACTTATATGCACTCTAGGAATACCGTAGGTCACAGTTCATTCCACAGTTTTGTTGTGCGTGGCAGGAAGTTCCTGGAAAAGCGCATAGTTGTTCTTCTGTATGTATTAGTCTGAACAATTTCTCGGATTACTCTCTATGGTAAATGCGGTAGAACATGCACAGCGAAGCCACATCTCTATGCAGCGCCAAAAAGTTTAGCCAAATTGAAAGTTCTTGGCATTCGAGTCGCTCTCCGTTGAATGTGGTCAAAGGAGAGGAGCTGGTATTGGGGTGCCCCCACCCAAAGATGGGGATTGTATTCCAAGTGAGGCCGGATCTGCGCCTTATAAAGCAAAAGGCTGTAGGCCGGAGCGAAAATAAGTTCTCGATCTGTTAAGAATACTTTTTCGAATTCAATTTGGTCTAACGGAGGGTAAATGGCCACAAAACTGGACTTCGATTGATATTTTGACACCAAGCATTCCAGTATTGGCTGAGGTAGATAGGGGATTGTCTTCGAAACAAGGACATATGACCCAAGACAGTTTTTAGCGGTGAACGCACAATTTTGTGTCTTTGTGAATTTGGAATGTTAGTTATCACGACAAAAAGTAACCGTTCCTTATCCAAGGTCCAATTTATCTCTGTACTTAATTTGTATAAATCGATTTAGCGATTTAGCCGTGAAATTGTAATAGACAAACATCCAGACAAAGTAACTTATGAATTTATTGTTGTTGTTGTTGTACGTATTTGCTACAGAAGGATACTCACCATATAATCTGATAGAGCCTTCAGTTTCCCCCAGGGAATTCTTTGAGATGCACCTGTAGTTGCCAAAGTCGCCGGTTTGCAGGTTGCGGACCGTCAGCTTCATGTGAGCTCTGTTCAACAAAAGTATTCTTCATATTTCTTAAGCTTTAGTTATATGTTTGCTGGTTTGAGATAGTTATTTTAGAAAATTGGACAAAATTTCAAATAAAAGGATCTCATGTACATTAACCTATAATAGTATGTATGTATGTGTGTATGCCCTCTCCCGAGAGAAGACCTGAGCCCAGCAACGGGACGTTATGAGTTGTTGATGATGATGATGTGTGTTATCATTGTGGTGAAGGATTATGAAAACGGAGTGTCACCGCCTTTATTCATCCTGTGGGTGACGTCGGGGACCTAGGGACAAACTAATCAGGATGAAATCACTGTAAATAGAAGGAAAACTAGAAACAAAGCCAATACCAACCTGGGTGGCCAGCGCGGTGAAGTAGATACCATGACGGGCCAAAACCTCCTCTAAGAATTTTTTTAGTAACAATTTTTGCTTACTGCTCATATTACATAGCAACTTTAGATATTTCAAATACCTTTACCTATTTAAAACAGTAGTACTCAGAATTCCCTTCGCGTATTTTCGTTCGTTAAATAAGCACCTTAACATATCATATCTTGTTTTTTGTAGATCCTCCAAATATAATTTGGGTTAAAACAATTTCATTAGTAACCATTATTTCATAACGCTTTCCTAAAGTCGTATTATATATTTTAGATATTAGCATAAACAAAGCTTATTAAAGATTCAGATAATTTCGGTCATATTGAGGCAAAAGATTACAATACCGGTCAAATTGTAATGTAATATTCAAATAGATCAACAACGTGATAAGTTAACGAGGGGCCTTTACGAATGGTGCAGCGATCCCTGTTTGGTTTTAAACAGATGAACGAAGGCACCAGCTGGTAGTACAAGGCATTATATATTAACAAAATATGATAAATTTATACACTATATAACAGCTAAATTATAGTGATATTCTAACTTTATGTTAGGGAACAGAATTTATTTGTTTTGAGCTACGTGTCGAATAATACAAATTAAATGGAATGGAAAAGTACTGTTTAATAAAATTTTAAAATATATAAAATAATGGATATTTAAATGTAATGTTCTAAATATGGCAAAAGAAAAAGCTACTATTTCTCCCGAAATATGTCTGAAATAGTATGTTATTTTTTTATTTATTTGGGAGATTTATATCAATGGCATGCCACCTGCATGAGTAAGGATAAAAATTTTGACCGTCAAAATGTGATTGTGTACATATTTTTTAGAACTTCTAATTTTATAATATAATGATAATAAATAAAATAAATATTTCGGACATTTGACACACAACGCCATTTAGTTCCAAGCTCAGCAGAGCTTGTGTTTTGGGTACTAGAAAACTGATATAAATACATATTATATTTTTTGTAAATAAATCCTTTTTACACATAGAAACCACCTAAACTCCTAAAAAAATATTTACAGACTGAACAAACATTTGGCCTGACCCAGGAATCGAATCCGAGACCTCAAGCATAGCACATTTGAGAAGACAAACCCGTTAATATAAAATTATGTCTAAAATTTAATTACACTTGAAAATTAGACTTTCAACAACTTGATTTAAATAATCTTCGACAGAAGGTTTTAAATGTTAACACATAGAATGATATATAATGTACGTTTAACATGTATGAAGTTCACTATTCGTTGAGTATACTCAGCTAAAACTGATTCGATCTTTTACTTTCAAAGGGAACGAAACAAAATGACGAGAAATTACAGTATTTGTCTTTTGATTCAGACTGTTATTGGTGCATTGCTATCGGACCGGTGCAGGTATTCTCCTGCTGCCTGTCTATATCTGTAAGCCTTTGGAATTATCACATAAATTTAATTTATTTTTCGGGAAAAAATTTAAATCTGATCATACAAACATTTGGTCCGCCATGGGAATCGAACCCGAGACCTGAAGTATAGCAGTCACATACGCTACTACTGTGCCACCGAGGCAGTTATATATTAAGCACGTGCATATAAATCAACTGCGTCTAGTGTTGCCTATCCTCCAATTCGAGAATAAATCTATACATTTATGTAAGAGAAAATAAATTGTGTCTATTGAAACGAATATGGCGTAGTAGAATATTATTTACGGAAAATTCAGCGTAAATTAATAGACGAAGTGGATAAAGTTACACAAATTTTTAACCCTTCGTGATATTTAATTACTTTATATTTTGAAGCCTTTATAATGATAATTCAAGTTATAATGTTCAAAAAATATAAAATTGACATGACAAGATCAGAGGTACACACTTGTTTATTAGTTATAAAAAATAATTAAATGCTAGATATAAAAATCATAAGTAATAATTACGCAAGAAATTTAGTCGGCATGTATTAAGACGACGTCTGTGTGCGTGTCGGTGGGACTTATCGAGCTTTATTTCACACGTTTTACACATTCAACACAATTCAAAACAAAAGAAAAAAACATGGCCTAAGTTAATTAATTTAATTAATCTTGGTTATGCCCAAGTAAAGTTTACGTTTTCAAGTAATTAATAAGCGCGAGGCTCTGATTAACGTTTATTTGGTACTAACTAAATTCAGTGACAGCAAAGGTTTGAGATATCAATGGAAAATAAGTAATTGAAAATAAAGTATATCACTCAACAACAATTTTTTGTGGATTTTTGTTTAGTGAGGACAACAACGGGATAATGGTGCTAATTAAAAACGTAAGAAATAATAAAAAAGAGCGTAACCATTTTTAAAAGGACAACGCTCTTGTGACCTCTCTGGTATTGCGCGTGTCCATGGGCGGCGGTAATCGCTTGCCACTAGGTGATACGAAGGCTAGTCTGTCCCCTATCTCATAAAAAAATATCACCAAGCAGTCATGAGGACTGCCGACAGAAGTGAAATCTAAAAAGTATCTACAAACAGTTATTTCAGCTCAATTGAAATGAACCTCTTTACCTTTAAATAGAATGCGCAATAAAAGGAATTATGACAATTATTACGTATTAATTGAATTCACTAAACACAGCGACACAACACTGAAAAGTAGCTGACTGTATCTTTCTCGCTCGGGTGAACTCGGCAGTCCCGAGTTCACCCGAGCGGTAGGACAATTTATAGTCTACTAACCTTGTCTTACGAATTTTTGATTAGGACACGTGTCTTGACGCGAATTTCACATTTTTTAACCATCACAAAAAAAGTGCACAACGCCGCTAAAGAAGTTTTCACTTCAAAAATTCGACTGATAGACATTAGATATAGATATCCAGACTGATTACTTTATGGTAAGTGACGACAGAATACCATAGAAAAGTGACCTCTGGTTATTTTGATAGAAAAGAACAAACTTTATTCTTTGGTCATACCTGTAAGAATTTTCTTCAGTGTTAATGGCGTATTTCTTCGTCGGTAGTACCATGACGTTATCGTACACCCAGTAGGAGATCGCTCGGGGATGAGCTTCGGTATGACAGTCGACCGTGACGTCAGTGCCCGCTGGAGCTCCCACCAACTGGTTTGGTACCCAAATCATTGGCGAAACTGAAAAGAAAAACTTATTAATTTTTAACTTAAGTGAGGTGACGAATTAAGAATACAGTGTCGACACTCCTATTCATCCCATGCATGTTACAAAATAGCTCCAGGCTAAATATATAAATTACTAGCCGAGTCCTGCGGTGTTATCCGCGGTTATTGTTGTACGTTAACAACCACGAGAAACACCGCGTGGCAAAGCTAGACTAGCCTAAATAAAGCTAGCTAAGCCTAAAAAAGTAGCCTAAATTATTCCTTATTAGATCAGCTATCTGACAGTAAAAGTCTCTTCAAAATCGGCTTAGCCCTTACAGAGAATAGCCGAACAACCAGACGGACAGACAAAATTGAAAAATTGTACGCTATTTTGGGAGCACCGTGTATACTTGCATTTAGTAAAAAGCGGTTATTCAAAATTAGAAACAGACTCCAATTTTATTAAGGTTAGGTAACTTTAAAAAATGTTAGCACTGAGGCGACTTCCACATACAGCGCAACAAGCCAAACACACTACAGCTACTATCTACTAAAGAACTATGAAGTAACGAAGGAAACGAACAAACTACCGATCCCGGATCGCGCAAGATCTGTTCCCGCGCCAATTATCATATATGTATACAAAATCCCAGCATCAACCGTTGGGCAGTGGCCTGTTAGACATGATCACCTCGCCTGGTCGGAGGATCCTCCCTTTGTGTTGGAGAAATATGTGACCCGTTCCCCATAGCATAAATGTCTAATACAAATATCCTATAATTTACAACCAACATTAAAAACAGAATTCCAATTTTAATATTCGAACTGATTCCACACGAAGTAACGCAACCTGTGTTAAAGGCTAAACAAAACAATACAATTATGTTCCACACACAGTGATCCCTATCTCGACATGCGATCAAACCGTTGTATTATTTCAGACAAACATATAGGATAGAATAAAAACCACCAGTTTTTTTTAAGTATACCTTACACTAACTTTACTGGCAATTCTAAGTTTGGCGATATGAAAAACTATACTTTACTTTTTTTATTACTACGGCAAAGTATTTGTAACAACTTCGTACAATAAGCTTTTTTACGATAGGTCATTATTTTCTTCGTATAGACGAATTCTGATGTTCAATCATGCACGTAGCAAAATAATATGAAAATAACAATTTTTGGACCCAAAAGCAATCACTTTACATTACATGTTAGTCTTAAATTATGGTAATAATAGTGTTTTCAACCGTCTTCAAAAAAGGAGGAGCTTCTCAATACGACTATTTTTATTTGTTCGTTACCTCAGAACTTTCGACTGGGTGGTGCGATTTTGATGGTATTTTTTTTATTTCAATACTAGTGCTTTCCGGATGCTCCCAATTTCATTCATCCCAAGTCCAGTTCGTAAAGTCGATTTTTTTAATTTTTTTTTAATTTATACGGAATTGAACTTCATGCTGATTTTTAAAATTTAATTTTTATTATCGAGATTAGTAAAACAGGTACTGAAAACAAGAAAGATAATGCGATGACTGACTTTCTTTCGATTGTTTAGTTAAAGTTCTATTTGTAATATTTGAAGCGCTCATAGCCCAGTTCCACTCGGTGATTAGAAACAATCAGCGTAAGGACCGAAGGTAAGCAACGAAGGTGCGGTCAGTAACTGGATGGGTGACTGTTGGTGGCATGATACCATTAGCGGCTCCGTTATCCATCTTGCCAGTCCCCAACCGCACTCAGCCAGCGTGGGGACGTATGGCCTAAACCCGCTTCTGAGAGGGGCCCAGCTGTGGCACGTTATGGGTTGTTGATGATGATGATAATAATATGTATTAACTCTTCACGATATATACTGTAAAAAACTCATATTCATATATGAACATGACAATAAGGCTTAGCAAAACTTATAAGTATGCCATGACACACGAAAGGGAAGCCACCTTTCGATTCTGATGGCGGAGAATTAAAGAGCTCAAGATTTATACATACAGTTCAATTAATTAGTGAGCACAGCGCTATGTGTGCGTGCGCTTGTAATTACACAGCTTCAATTTGTGTGGTAGTGACGCGGCCGTCGTCGTCCGAGCAACACGTGGTATAGTCCCTAAGGAAAATGTCTAGTTCTTAGCGGAAAAAATGTTTAAAGAGTCAGTTAACTTTTATTAATATTTCATGTGCTAATTTCTTATGGTTTCTAATTCATTATGATTGGTTAATGTAGGCATCTTTAAAAAAAATACTATCCACAACGTTAACGTATTATTATTGATTGAGACTCGTGAAACCATTGGCAAAGTAAACGATTTTCTGAAAAGGGACGTGACAGATATAGTACAACAAGTAAGTGAAGAGTGCACGTTCAATTTTATATCGAAATTGAGTGAAATTTAAACACTGTGCGAAAGGGAACAGCAATGGCAGTGGGGGTATCAGAGAGATCAATAGCTGATATATTGGCTGAAGGAAAAACCGCAAAAAAAACGTGCAAAGAAGTTGGAATTAGACAACTTTAACATTAATATTATACGTTCAACTATGCAAAATTATCATTTAGAACATCACCAGATACCTATCTTACTAAAGTTGAAAAGAATATTTGAAGAAAAACTTAACTATGGTGCAAGTAGTTTGATTCTGCGTACAGTTTTACCAAAGTTGAGATACCAATGGCGAAAAACATGTAATTATAGAGCGGCATGACATTCAAAAGCTACGAATTAACCAATCATGTGCAAAACAAACGATAGGATAATAAAGATGGACCACCGCTAAAGAAAAACCTGTCGAAAGGGCAAATAATTATCATTGTGCATGCTGGTTCTGAATAAGGTTTCGTAGCCATCGAGCTATTGACATACAAATGAAGTATCGTTTTAGGCGATCACCACACTTGAACGCGGAAGACTATGAAAAGTGGCTAAAAGAACATCTGCTACCGAATCTTCCACTTGACTCTCTAATAAGTGAACGTTTGACTCAAATTAATGAAGAGATGTGGCGTAATACTTGTCAACACGTAAAAATGGAATAAAAATAAAATCGACATTTTGACATGGAATCTGAATTATTGATTAATGTTTGTAAAACCAGCGAATCCGAAAATTCATCATTTGATTCTTCTAGTAGCGAAAAAGATTAATAGGTCAATAAATATGCATTTAAGAACTAAACTTGTTTCTTTTTTCATTCGAATAATTATTATTTAACAACTCAGCTCAAAATAAACGTATTTGTATTTGTACTTCTTGGTTTTTTTTATGACATAGGTGATAAACGTATCGCCTGATGGTAAGCGATTACCGCCGCTCATGGACACCCGCAACACCAGAGGCGTCACAAGTGCGTTGCCGGCCTGTTAAGAAGGAGTACACTTTTTTCTTGAAAGATTGAAGGTCGTATTGGTCGGAGGCAGAAAGTTCCTTGAAAAGCGCATAGTTGTGGCATCAAGATAATGGGGATGAAATTTCTGTCGCGAAGGACGATGGCGGAAAGAGGCGGCAGGAACCAGCCCGAACAGTTCCTCGAAGCACTCCCCATGGTAAATGCGGTAGAAGATGCACAGTGAAGCCATATCTTTACGCAGCGCCAATGAGTCCAGCTAGAAAGTTCTTGGGAATCGACGATTCAAGTCGCTCTCCGTTAGGCTAGAGTGAAATACTATCTGTTGTGCACACCGAGCTTCTTCGAGGCCAATTTGGCCTTACCTTCCAAATGGTCCCGAAACTGGACTTCGCTCGATATATCGACACCAAGTAGACCAATATTGGCTGAGGCTGATAGGGAAGTATCTTTAAAACAAGAACATACGACCCACGGCAGTTTTTTTACCAGAGAACGCGCAAACTTGTACCTCTTGTCCCGCACACACAATCACTGTATATATACAAGGTTTACTCAAACATAGCATCATGCGGACAAATGAGTTGAATTATCTATAACCATGTCGGTAATAAGTCTATAAAACAAAACAAACAAACAACAACCCATAATGTCCCACTGCTGGGCTCGGGTCTCCTCTCAGGAGAGGGTTAAGGCCATACGTCCCCACGCTGGCCAAGTGCGGGTTGGGGACTGGCAAGAATACGTTGTGGCTACGTAAATCTTGCCGTTGGATGTTTTTAAGCCGCCCGAAGGCCTCCAACTAAGCTTCACGACTGTTATCGTATGATAAGAACCGGGACCGACTGCTTAACGTGACCTCCGAATCACGGAGACGCTCATGGTAACATGCCACCAGCGGTCACCCATCCAGGTACTGACCGCGCCATCGTTGCTTGCCCTCGATGATTGTTTCTAATCACCGAGTGCAACTGGGCTATGAGCGCCTCTTCTATCTCAAGTCTATCTCAGTTTTAAATGACGAGCATAGTAATATAATACCTATAGTTACATATATTTCAACTGTAATAATTTTTCAGAATTGACTACAATCCCGTCTCATGAACGACCATAATTGGGGTATTTCTTATAGAAAAATCCCAAATCTTAATAGGGATGAAATTGTGTACGATAAAGGTATGGGTAGGGTCGCTCCCTATCACGTTGAGCCTAATTTGGTCATCGGCGTGTTTGCCGGATGCCGATGCGAAGCGATCTCCCCTTGTTATATCAGTTTCCCATTTGTGTGTTGTGTTGGTAGGTGTGGTAAATTCAGTAATCATTTTACCATTTTCAATTTTATGGATAGTCTAAAGAAACTTAGTGGAAAATAACCATTTTTATTTTCATTATCTGAAATCTTGAGTGCCATTTTCTCTAAAGGCTATTGTAAGCCCAAATAAAGTGATAACATTCGGATGGATATTTGTTACTCAACCACGTAAATATGGTAAAACGACTCCAAATGAAACTAAAGAGAAAGAGAAAAATGACCGTCTGGATTGAAAAAATATCCCAGACAAATTGATTTAAAAATCAACATCGACTTTAGAGGTTGGCGACTGGGCCAACTCGACCGGGGTGGTACTACCCTCGCACAAAAGATCAACGTACTTTGGACACCACTCTTGGATTCTGCTTATGCTTTCCATCAAGCAGAATAGAGTCTATTTGGTAACACTATAGAAAAATCAATGAAATTAAATCACACTGGGCGTCCACTGGCAAGAATTAAAAAAGGCTAAAAGTATATCTATATTAAATGCTTTTTCAGAATGTTACTAAATATGATTATTTAAATGCGGCTGTAAATTATATGGCTGTAACTATGAAATCTTTTCATATAATATACAATAGCAAGACACTGGAAACAATATTGTTAGTATACCTTTAAACAACAACAATATCCTATATAAATACAAAGTCTACATGCAGCAAGAGTTGCCATGTTAATAAGAGACCTGCAAAAAAGTATGGAATAATATTGTCTACAGCCGGTAAAATTTGTGAAATACATTGAAAAGTAAATTCTGTTTCGGGCATCAGCAATTCAAATCTTGTTCGTAAAAGTTTTTGGGTATTTCAATTTCTGTGAATTCAATACTTTACCATTTTTTTATGATGTCTGACCGATATAGTTTTTTTTAATGTAAAATTAAAGTTTCAATAACCATATCTTGTGATTTTAATTAACTTCTATGGTTTGTTTTTTAAGCTAGTTGGCCTTACAGATTTTCAATCAATCAATCAACAACCCATAATATCCCAGTGCTGGGCTCACAGATTACAGATTTTGCTCGTTTTCAATTTATGAATACCAATATTTTCAGATTATTTCCATATAGAGGATAAAGAAGAATTTAGTCAAGTCATTTCTGGATGAGTAAATGATTGGTCCTTCTACTTGTTGGACCAAGTCAGTTTCTGCTACTTGACCTGTATATCTGACAATAAACAAGGCTCTTCAATCAACTTAGACAAGTAACTAAAGAGCTATAATCATAGAGCATAAGAAACATTCATCTAATGTTACTAAATGCAAACAAACATTATCTTTGTTTCAAATTTGCTTTGAAGATAAATTTTCTAGACGTTTCAAAGTGATTTATCTCAAAGAATATCAAAGCGGGTACTTTAATAGTAAAAATAAATGCCCACGTTGAGTCTTTGCGTAGAAATGTTATTGCCTAGATCGAGGGATAAGCGATAGCTTCAGTCTTTGTATATTTAAATTGATATCATCTAGAAGTTTGAGATAGCATTCTAAAGTTCTGTAGCTGTTAATAGACATTATATATATTAATATAAATTTATTGAGCTTAATAAAGGCCATAATTGAAGTCGCTTGAATATGAAGAGGTTTATCTAAATTTAATGAACAAACGTGTTTCTACATTAATTTTTTTAAAATATTTATATATGTATAAAACAAAATTAATTTTCTCATTCTTTTTTATGTACTTACTTGACACATAAAAATTTATCGCAGAGTACTTAATTACATGTGTTTTTTTTTTGTTATAGGTGGCAAACGAGCTGTTTTATCGGCTGATTGTAAGTGATTTTCACCGCCCATGGACACCTATAACACTAGAGGCATCACAAATACCTTCTCCCCCCTTAGGGGGATCAGGGAGGGGTTGGGGTGTGGGTTTCCGTTATCCTCAGCCACTCGTTAAAATAAGTACAAGCGCTGTTTTACTCGCTGGTTCACGGTTTTTTATGAGGCCGAGCCGGCCAATTCATGTCGAAGCGTGGTTCCCCCACGGTGAAAACACGTTTTCAATTGTATTACTTGGCTCTCCCACGGATTTTGAAATTGATGATAAATAACAGAGAGATCGATAAACATAAACCAGATGCCGATTGATGGAGTTTTACGACCGTTTTCAATAACCTATATCTAATTAAAATGATTAAAACACTAAATATATCATCATCATTTACTTATGAAAAAAAAATACTTTTTTAAGGTAAACTTGGACCGTTTTAAATAACGTATACTCTGAACTATACATAGATTATTAAAGACGCCCGTTAATTCACAAAAAATAGTCTTTGTGTAGAAATGTTATTGCCTAGATCGATGGATAACTTCATTTTTATGCACTGAAGAACAGGTTGTTCCTTTGTCTATGTGCTGCAACGGAAGTCTGGTATACACATCGAGTAGTAGAAAGTTAGTGAGTGTTATCAACAATAACTCGTATTTATAACAAACAAGTATAGGAAGTATCCTATAAGCTATCAATTCAAAACTAAACCAAGTACAAACTTGAAAGGAGCAATTTATAAACTTTCAATAATGATGGATAGCGGCGAAGTTCGTCGAGCGCACCCGAACTCGGTCGACGATTTTTCATACTGATAATAAAATCTACACTTGAAAACGTAATTCACGACGCAGGCTTTATGGGGGCAACTTTCGAGGCATAACACTCGCCTCAGTAATACAGTTTAATATTATACAACGTTTTAAAATATTTATAAAGTTTTTGCGACTTTTTTTAAATTTCACGACTTCATTACAGCTCTGTACAAATGTGCGTTAGAATTTTAATACCTAATTTATTCTGTTGTCTTGAAATTTGGGCTTGAATTAAGATTTTATGAGGTGACTGAATGAATTTCATGAAAAATTTGGCTTAAATTTTCTACTTCAGATGTGCTAATAAATTATATTATTGATTAGGGATTATTGCGCACTTTAAAAAATTTATTTTTTGTAAAATCGGTGATTGTTATTATTATTAGATTATATATTTTTACTAATAAATCAAATTGAAGTGTTTGTTTGTGATTCTAAATTAAGAGCTTTTGGCAAAATGGCTATGAAAGTAGGTATATGCGGTACTTGCACCAAAAAAACATTTTAGGCTTATCTTTGGTATGGCTGGACCGATTTGGAAGTGACTTTCACCGTCAGATATGTTGTGATGTAAGGAGTAACTTCGGTCACTTTTTTCAGACTAACTGCCTCACGGTACAGCAACAAACAACGCGTTTTCATTAATAACACAAGGAAAGGAAAACGATTATACCAAAACACATACAATTCAAAGCACTTTGCCTGCAAAATAACAAGAAATACTCGAGTTCTTTTCATCGCTTTTAGTCTTAAAAGCGATTAATCGCAAACTACATTGCCGCTTGGTACTTTCAAAGCCGTTGTCGACAATCTGCAGCCGTAATCTTGGACGAGTCTACACCGCGAAAAAATATTATCTTTCAATTACGAGACATCGGAACGTCTATTTAGACAGCCGCCATTTGTTATAAGAATTCAAAATAAGAACCCCTGTCCCAACTCTCATTGAAATCGGGTCGCTTTCTCTTTTTAAATTTTGAAATATCGCCATGTTTGACTATTGATTTTTAAAAAGTACCAACATTACAAAAATATGATGTGAAACTCTTTGGAAATATAATATGTAAATCATGTTTGCATATAAATTAAGAATTAAGCCGTGAAAATGTTAATATTATGAAGGTATTGGGATCGCGTTTTATTTTTATGATAGCACTTTTACGAGCATGGATGCAATCTTGGTAAAGATACTTAATTTTTGGTAAGGTGATTGTATGACATTGTTATAACGTGACATAAGGTTATCTTAAACAGTTATGTTGTACGTGATTCTAATATAAACTTAATATTTCTTTCAATTTATATCTCTATAAATATTTAGTATTTATAGAGATATAAATTGAAAGTGTAAGTTAAAGGAAAATGTGAAGCACTCTGATATCTCGGAGGATATTAAAACAATGAATACTTAGAAAGTTTGTGATGATTGATGATGTAACTTCACTTTGGTGAAATAAAACGGACATATTGTATACGTTATCTATGGTTTAGATAGCGTAGGCCGCTTGGATGAGCTTGTACAGGAGTTGTAGAAATAAGCTCGATCGTGGATTAAAAAAATACTAAAATATTTACAACGAAGAAAGAATTACGATTTCTTTCATTATGTAACAATTATGCCCATGTTTAAGTAACCGTGCATTTACAAGTTAATTTGATGCATTTGTTGGAAGGATATTTTTTAGGAGTAAATTTTTAATTACGTCATATTTCGTAGATGCCTATTTATGGGCCCAACGAGGGACCTGTGTCTAGTGGGGAAGCGATACTCTAGAATGTTTATTAATTATTTATTTTCTATTAACATTTACTTATATTTGTCTTGGAACCATTGTCAACAATTTATTCAATATTCGCTGGTCTGTTCACTTACATTATTAATATTTCATATCACAATCATGATTTTTTTACAAGTTGCAATCTATATAAATAAATACAATTGGAATGTCTGTTCGTGATATTAAAATAGCCGCTTTTTTCTAAATGCATATGTATAGACACGGTAGGTAGTAGACACGTAGCACCTGATGGTAAGTTATTACTGCCGCCCCTGGACACCCGTAACACCAGAGTCGTTACAAGTGCTTTGCCGGCCTTTTGGGGATGGGGGAAGGGTTGGGATATGGGCCTCTGTCTAACCATAAGTCGGACCGCCTCAGGGAAGTGCTGGACGCTAGCTCGGCGTACGGACGTTTTCCAGTACTCAGGGAAGCCTGAGTACTGGAAAAACGGGAAGCTGGTCCTTTTGCAGAAGCCAGGACGGCCTGCCGATTCGGTCGAGGCCTACAGGCCCATCGTGTTGCTGGACGAGGCAGGCAGATTGTTCGAGAGGGTGCTCTCTGCCCGCATCGTCCGGCACCTCAGCGAGGTGGGCCCAGACCTGTCGGACGCCCAATTCGGGTTCTGAGAGGGGCGTTCAACGGTCGATGCCGTGATGCGCCTGAGGGCCGTGACCGAAGAGGCGGTGAGCTGAGGCGGCGTGGTGTTGGCGGTGTCTCTGGACATCGCCAACGCCTTTAATAGTCTGC
Organism: Hyphantria cunea; assembly: GCA_003709505.1. Lineage (NCBI taxonomy): Eukaryota > Metazoa > Arthropoda > Insecta > Lepidoptera > Erebidae > Hyphantria > Hyphantria cunea. The sequence goes on along the minus strand of PKRV01000798.1, from coordinate 29,122 downwards.
CATTCAGCTGCATCAGGGAAGCACTCCGCTACCACGGGGGGCCAGAGTACCTGGGGCGGNCGCCTTTAATAGTCTGCCATTCAGCTGCATCAGGGAAGCACTCCGCTACCACGGGGGGCCAGAGTACCTGGGGCGGCTGGTGGCAGACTATCCGGAGAAGCGTACTGTCGTGTACGAAGATCGAGATGGCGCCTTGAGACGGCGACCCATGTCGGGCGGCATTCCGCAGGGGTCTGTCCTAGGACCATGCCTGTGGAACGTGGGGTACCACTGGGTCCTTCGAGAACGTCTCCCCTCCGGGCTGGGCGTAATCTGTTACGCCGATGACACATTGGTCACAGCCCGGGGGGCTAACTTTCAGGAGGCGGCGTGCCTGGCCACCAGGTGGTCGGGCGCATCGAGGCCCTGGGCTTGCGGGTGGCCCTGGACAAGACAGAGGCCCTGCTCTTTCATGGGCCCCGTCGCGGGCCGTCCCCCGGCACCTCGATAGTGGTCAACTCGGTCCTCGTACCGGTTCGGGCCCAGATGAAGTATCTGACGAAGTAAATGGGCAGGGCGGCAGCACGGGACTCTTTCCTTCCGACTGACGCAGGTGCTTTCCGGGCACGGTTGCTTCGGGAAGTACTTGCACTCGGTCGCGCGGAGGGAATTGAGTCATCTCTCTCTCGCTGCCAGCCGTCGTACGCTCCATGGCCTGCGGCGAGAGCAGTTTTACCGCCGCCGTTCTCCATAATCACACTCGGACAATCTCCACTTGGACTCGATCCGCTGCCGGCGAACCGGACGCCGGAGGCGCGCTTCCAGTACCTCATGCCACCCTGAGTGTGTGATGGACGGGATGGGTTTTCCCCCCCATCCGCTTCACAGGCCAGCCGCGAGGGGGCGACGTTACGCGTGTGCCGTACGCCGCCTAAATTGAGAGTAATAACATCTAGAGACGGAGCCCGCTTCAGTGCGGGCAGGCGCTGGGAGGGGTCCGCATGGCGTAAGAAAGCGGTTCCCGGATCCCTCCCGTCTCAGGCGCAGAGTGGCACACCATGTGGTTTTAGTCGGTTCGATTCCGACACACCGCCCCTCCGCAAACCCCGGTGGGGTGAAGGCCCAAGGGGGTTTCAAAACGTAAAAAATTTTTTTTAAAAAATGAGCCTCCGTCTACGTGTCGAAGCGTGCTCTCACAAGGTGAAGACGTTTTCAATTGTATTTTATTATTTTAATTGTTTGCTAAAGAAGACAATCATACGACATACGCTATGATTACATTGTCTATTTTAAAATAAAATTAAACACATAATAACGATATGGTTATTATGATAGATTATGATGATGAAATTATGATGATAGATTATGTTACTCCACAAAGATCAATACAAACAACAAGCTTTTAAAACAAAACTGTTTTAAAACAATGTTGTTCCATACGAGTCATATATCTACGTCTTGTGTATGTCCATTGTGTGGTATAAAAATACAATCTCTTTAAGCGCTTCAAAATACTTAAATTTGCATCTGAATAAACATAAAATAGTCTAGCCATTTTCTTAGAACTGTGTAAGCGGGGTCAAGGGAAGATGGTCGATGTCGGTAGACAGGGTTCACGGCAAGACTGAGGCGATATCGCCTGCGAAAACGCACACCTATTTATAGGCCTATCAGTATAATATAACTTTTTACGACTACGATCTTTGACAAGCATGAAATACATATGTGTCAACGTGTATCGTTCCTTCAATAATAGTTTCATGAACGTTTAGGCCTTAAATAATTGATTGATTGCAAATGATATAGCCATGTTACTGTGCAATAATTGCATCCGATGCGGCCAAAGAAAATATTGTTCATACCACGACTGTGGGTCGATCTATACAGTTTTTAGTTAAATTATTCCATAATTCAACCCCAAATCAACAATGTGTCAAAAGTGCTGAAAAGACTTTTTTTTTTAATTTTACAAAGTTATTTACGAATAATATCACCGATATCATGTATTTGCAAAAATATAAAATAACTTGTAACGCAATATACGCAGACACACATATAGGTACCTATTTTTTGTTATTGTATGACATCGGCAGCCAACTGTTTGAGGTTTATTTTAGCTTATTCAAGCTGGTTCAGTTGTGATATTGTAAGTGCTATTGTTTAAAAATCAAAAGAAACATTGCGGTATTTTGAAAATGTATACATAGAAGCATTCTTTTAGGTACCTATGTATAAAACGACAATGACAATAAAATTCAAACATTAAAAAACAAATGACAATAATATTCATTCGCCTCATTCACGAAATACTATTGAGTTACTAGTTAATTTAATATTAACTCGTACTTATTTATTTAACGTAGTAGTACACTTTTAATGACCATTTTTACCCGACTGCGTTAGGCAGGTAATGTTATTCCTAACGCAGTCCTTCTTTCAAAAAAGCATATTGTTATTTATAAATGGAGCCCGCAAATGCGAAAAAAGAGGTGGGTGGGTTTGCTTATTTTTCAAACCTTATCAACATAGGTATAAAAGATCGTGAAAAGACCATTTAAAAAATATATATATCATAGGACGTTTATATTATACTGTTTCGACACTACCACTACAAAAATTAATACTTTATGGTTATGTAGGCGGGGACAAACAATACTTTGATGTCTACGCCTAAACAAATATCAACCATAGTTCTACGTCTGTCACCGCGTGCTAAACAATATGGTAATGAGTTTGACAAATTTAAATTTACATTTGTAGACACTTTATTACTTAATAAAGTTAAAGAAACAATGCATTAGTCATTTTAATGTTATATAAATATTGTGACACCTGTTTTTCTCTTTTTAACTGACCTTAAAAAAGGAGTAGGCTCTCAATTCGATTGTATTTTTGTCTAAATTCAAATTAATTTGTTCAATTAACTGATATTTATGAAAGTTAAATCGAAGCTACAGATAAAACTCATAGATCAACACAAGCAGACGCCACAGTTGTACTGTATTGTCACGGCTAATTAAGTGAAAATATCAAAACTTACAGTTTCTAAAATGGGTAGAGCCTTAGGAGTAGAATACTGGCAAATAAACTCATGGCAAAATTTTTAAAAAGTCAGATATTCAAGTACAATAGTGTTATTATTATATGAAAGGCAGACAGTATACAGGTTGTTGCTCCCTGCTTACTTCATTTAATTAAGATGCTCCAAAATCTAACGCGCCAATAAAAAAGCAAGAAAGCGCTCAGTGATACTTTTCAAGGTTTAAGCCTATAAACATAACATAACCAGTACTTTCGACTGGGTGAACTGGTTTCGAAGATTATTTTTTATTTTTAAGCACCGGCTTTGAAATAAATGAAAAATCATCATCAATAATCATCATCCCATTATTAAAACTTTTTAATTTAGTTCTCAAAGTTGGTTATTTTGGTTAAAATTTTGTTCATTATCAGTTCATCACTTTCAAGCGGTGGGGTTTTTCACTTACATAATATTCTTTACATATTCATTTTGTATATCACTCTATTTAAAATATAATAACTTTAAATAAAAAAACTTAAAATCCCCATAAACAAGTACTTAATCATGCAATCATACACCAAAAATGCCTCACATGATTTTGGAAAAGAACTTATACTCTTACACTACTGAATTGATATTAACCAAACATAGCTAAGAACCACTGCTAGGAAACTTTCTTTTTTTTACTGTCTTTCAAATGAAAGAAACCACATCAAAATCGGTCCATTCGTTTAAGAGCTACAATGCCGCAGATAAACACACAGATAGACATCTACGTCCAAATTATAACATCCCCCTTTTTGTGTCGAGCATTAAAAAAATCATAAACTTATGCGTTTTGTACTACTGTTTTAGAAATGTTTTAGATATAAAACCCTTGCAATAGTCATCCAGATTGAAATCTGCTCCTTTAAAAGCAGTGCTTCGCCGCTCACTCAGTTGGAGTCAAAATCAATAATGACATAACAATATACTAAGCTTGTAATGCGGCAATAGGGGGCGTACGTGAGCCGATTCCGGATTACAACCGTTGGGTGCCTCACCGTTTTACACGCTATTCCCACAGATCCCAAGCTGGAGGAACATGAGGTTATATGGGATGAACCATAAGACAGCCGCTCTCACACATTTGTTTGGGGATAACTTGATTATATTACTTCAGAGTTTATTACAAATTGAATTGAGAAAACATTGATCCTTAATACATGATAAATCATTTTCAATTTAACTTGTAAATGAACACTTCAGAAGTTTGTTACGACTGATGAAACAGGCTAAATAAAATTACAAAGTGAGGTACTAAGACAGATCACTTGTTTATAGTTTCATGAACTCTTGTATAATTTTGTTATGCCGGCAACTAAACGCACAACACTTAACTGCCGCAGTATATAAATACAAGAGAGTTTTGTTTATTTGTGCTACCATTTTAGTACTTTTGTGACAAATTTATCTAACAGATGTTATTGTTAGAACTTACTGATATGTTTATCTACCTATTATCTACCGAGGGTACATCGAACTACGCAGTAAAGAAGGAAAGGAAGAAACTACTAATCCTGAATCGCGCAACAGAAGTTCTTGAGCCGATTTGCGTATATATACAACTGCTCTAGATCAACCGTAGAGCAGTGGCCCGACAGGCATGATCACTTCGCCTCGTAGGAGGACCCTTCTTTTGTGTTGGAAGGACATGGCACCCGTTTCTCCACAAAATCATACAGCTATTTTCACAATAATTATTTATTTTAGACTTACCTAGCGTAGTATAGATTTTTCTTTAAATTTAGAGAGGTAAATTTTTTGTGTACTTCTGTACAAGCCATCATAATATATGGATAGAAAGTACTATCATATGTTACTTCGGACTGAGCTCACTCACTCACGTAGAATTTCATTGAATTAGTAATGGCAATCTCATGACTAACGGTACTGCTTGTGACAGAGAACTAGCGTACTTTGTGAGACAATTGGAATCAACTCGAAATATCGTGTGTTTTTAGATACTATTAGTTAGATTTATTCTGAGTGAACAAAAGAAGATATTCTGAGTAAATGAAACACTATCGGATTTTCATATTTGTTAAAAAAAAAACAGTAAATTTGCCCGTAAATCAACGGTTTACATTTACATTTATATTAATCTACCCCCAAAATGGATTTCACCAGTTACTATAGATATATAAATTATTTAAAATATAAAATAAAGAATATTGTAGAAGTCTGAAGTAGTAGTAGTATATACATGGAATACTTTTGTATTGACATTATATCAGCAGCAGGTTCAAACATATCTATGAAATAAATCTGAGTTTTATCCAACAAGCTAACAATAATTATAACATCACTCACAAAATAAATCAAAGGTATCAATAGTTGTTATATTAAGTTTTATTTTGGTTAACATGATAAATCGTGGGAATGAGCCCGCTCGACCGGAGTGATACCTCAGCCTCACAAAAAACCTACAGTGTTTCACCGAGTGAATGAGGATGCCGAGAGCACATACCTCAACCCCTATCCCCGTTCCCCTCCCCGTCCCCCGAAGGCCGGCAACGCACTTGTGACGTCTCTGATGATGTGGGTGTCGTTGAGCGGCGGTAATCGCTTACCACCAGGCGATATGTCAGCTAGTTTGTCCCCTATCCCATAAAAAAAAACTAAAGCGTTACTCACATTCGACATCGACAATGATCCTCTTGGACACAGATGGTGGCACCGCGTTTGTGGCAATGCAGAGATACGCCCCCATCTCCGTGCGGCTGATGCGCTGTAGACTCAGGGTGTCTCCTTCGTACACCGTCACTGCAACAGTAGAAAAGTATTAAACACAAAACGCATTTATTGGGCGACGGACGAAAACGTTGTGATGATATTTTAAAATGATTCATATTAAGGGTTTCCTTGGTAGACACACTAAAATTGACCTTTGAAACAAAGTTTTGGACTTAGTAAATGGAAACCAACGGGCTGTGTTCGAACGCGAAAGGATAGGTGATTGTTCGAGCGCCTTCTACTTTCAAATAGCAAATGTGCCGTTCGTCCATACCAGTTTACCTTAGATTTTAGTTTTTATTGACATATCGTCATCATTTTTGTCTTTTCTTTCTTCTGTAGCGGCAAGTTGAAAGTTGCTCAAATTGAGGATTATTTTTAACAGCGATTAAATACTGTAACTAACTTTAATATTAAGAGTTAAATTGAGTACAGCATTGGGCATGTTTTTTTGTTGCTTACAAGTGGAATAAAAATTACGTCTAGTTGTTATTGAACAACCTTGCTTATAATTTATTACATAAATATTCTTTTGATCTAGGTAATAACTGATAACCTCTAACATTCGAGATAACAACTTTCCTTCAGTGTTTGTGATAAGCCTGAGGAATGAGTATAAGCAATATATCTCTCAGTATCTCAGAATCGTTCAGAATAACATTCTATCGACTCTGCCTAACTCCTAACCCCCACAGACCGCGGTGAGCTGTTGTAGATATTAATTCAGAATTGAGTAGAAGTAAAAACATATTTATATTATTCATCACATTTATTAACAATCCCCTTGAAAAATAATATTAATATCTAATCTGTATTTCGTGCAAATGCATTTAGTAAATATCTCAAAATCTAAAGCAAAAATAAATTTTCCAATGTTCCAATAACACACACTTTGTATGTTGATTAGTTAAGTGACAGCTAATTAGTATTACTAATTTTAAAACTGCTTTAAAACTACTCGCGTTTAAGCTATTTGAAACAATCAAGTCTGCGTTATAAAAATTAAAAATTCTAGCCTCGTATCCGCTGGGCCGGCGTACGCCATCAAGTGCCCAAATGAGTTTGCCTCTATTTACAATTAGGGTAGGTTTGGTGGGCGTGCGAGAGCGCAATGAATGTAATGAGTACCCGCTCGCCGCTCGCAACTTGAATACATTAAGTAATTAGTGCTTCACCCTACATCGTGCACTTGTTTTAATATTATTTTATTATTTAGATTGTTTATTATACAAGCAATTACTTTAGGTAATCAGTAGCTTTAGAATCTTTTGTTTAGTTTTACTTTATAATGTGTGACGCGGACTTGTTTATATATCAGCACAGCTTAGAATAACATCTTAATTAAATGCAAAGTATTGATTTATGAATTCATTTACCAGATGAAGGTATAAGCTTCAAAAGTAGAAGTATTACAAAGGCAGTTCTTGTTTAATCAAATATATAACTAACAAATCCTAACCCTCTAGTCATTTCAAAGATATCTTATAAATCAATTGATTCGTTCGTCAAATACATTAATAGAATACGAACCCCTAAGTAGACGGAAGTTCTGTACGATGATACTTTCTGTCGATTGCCTTACTAAAAGCTTATTCAAAGTAGAGCAAAACTATTAACAATTAAAGAAGAAAACAATATGCTCGTACTGAAACATTCAAACTAGACAATGAAAATGAGGCAAACGGGCAGTTCATGAACTGCCTCGAAGACTAAAATAAGTTGCAGAATATTTCATTAACGATTATAATTTAAGGTTTTCTATTAGTTTATTCACCAGTTAAAACAACAGCAACGAAAAGCAGGGCTTCTTCAAAATAATGGTATCCTTAGATTACGATAACACGAGGCTAATAGTTATTATGAGCACTAAGTGAAAATAACATTTTTATAGAAAGCTAAAATATATTTCCTAAAATACTGCGAAGAAATATTCCTAGTTCTAACACAATGAGTACAATGGAATCGTTCTTGAGCAGTAAACAACTGCTACTTTTTGTACGACGATAAAAACGTAACCCTCTTCATTCCATATTTCAACTGTCTGTCAGTTTTTCAATCATATAATGAAAAAGCTTTTCTTATAACGCTGTGGTTACACCACTGTGGAGCAGTTAACTATAGTTTTCTATTGAAAGCTTAATAAAAAGCCTATAAAACCAAGTTTAGAGAAATTTCCTTACTCGTACTCCATTATTATTCAAGTCAGATTAACTTATTCCTTCATACACGCTATTCACTTTCTTTGCAGACACATATGGCTTCATGAAATTGCCCGAGATATTTTAAAAATACCTGTTACCGTGTGATATTTTCACTTTTCATTGGTAATGTTTGCATTCGAAAAGAGGATTATAGTGTACAGGTAGAAAAACTAAATATTTCGTAATGTTATCAGTAGTATTACAATGCCTTAACATTAACTGCACAAATCTAATACTTGCTGAATTCATGAAACCGAATGTTAATTCACGTATTGTAAAGCATTTTACATATTATTATATTTTCTTGGGTATTCTATATAACTGTATTGTCTTTTACACCGCTGTTATTGTAGAGAAGACCTGAATTATGACAAGCTTCTAAACAAGGTTCGCTCTTCAAACTTGACGTTTTCAGTAAAAATAATTCTCGCGATAACAACTTTTATTCATCAGTGCGGCCGCACTCGACTCCTGCCATTAAAACCGCGAGTAAAAAGGGTACACCTCGACCGTATTAATTCAGACAAAAGATTACCACGTATATAATCGAAAACCTCTGGTTCTCGATGGTGGGCGAGTAATTAAAACATCTGTCTGTATATCCTTTGCGAATACGAGTGGGAATGACAGGAAGGGGGAGGGTCACACACAATTAGCGACAAGAGTGATCCAACACCACACGTTAATTTTGCTCTGTACAAGGAAATCGCTCTTGAAATTAAACTCAATTTTTGGAAGCTTTGTTAGCGAATGCTTAAGGTTTAATTGGCCGACGCAATTCAGCTTTATGCAGCGTAATTATCCTAAAGCCGGACTTTTGCTTCTTTATACTTCAGTGAGAGCGGCTTGTATAAATGCTTATAATTCACATGCCTTTCATTGTTATGCTGAATACCAGTGTATATTACATATCTATCTATACAGACTTACTACTACAAGGACGCTCATAGCCCAGTTGCACTCGGTGATTAGAAACAATCAGCGAGGGCAAGCAACGACGGCGCGGTTAGTACCTGGATGGGTGACCGCTGGTGGCATGTTACCATGAGCGTCTCCGTGATTCGGAGGTCACGTTAAGCAGTCGGTCCCGGTTGTTATTATACGATAACAGTCGTGAGGCTTAGTTGGAGGCCTTCGGGCGGCTTAAAAAACATCCAACGGTAAGATTTACGTAGCCACAACGTATTCTTGCCAGTCCCCAACCCGCACTTGGCCAGCGTGGGGACGTATGGCCTTAACCCTCTCCTGAGAGGAAACCCGAGCCCAGCAGTGGGACATTATGGGTTGTTGATTGATTGATTGATATACAGACTTTAAAGGAAAAAATAAGCAATTTTGATCATTCATTTATTTCATCTCATTAGTGCATCACTACATACTAAAGACAAAGTCCCGCTTTCTGCCTGTCCCATATGCTTGGACTTTTAAAACTACGCAATGGATTTTAACTTTGTTTTTACTTATAGCTACAGCTGTTCTTAAGTAAGGTTTTCGTATATAATTTGTATAATTTGTGTTGGCTAAAATAAAACGATATTTATTAAAGATATCGGCAAAATCAAGCCACACATCTCAGAGAAACTTAGGCTATATTATATTTTCCGTAATGAATCTGTGTATAACCGGTTCCTAGTTCAAAATAAATTTACATGTTTAACCGTGTAGTATAGAACTGTGAAGCTAACTGGTAACAGCTGCGCTTTGCGGATTGTTAAAATATATTATATTCAGCACATTGATGCTCCATTGCTACACAGCGGTTACAAACTTACGAACTTACTATGACGAGCTAGATACACCTTTGAGGACATTGTATTGATATAAGAGAGTTCTAGTGGTTAAAAGTTATTAAATATATCAATGGACGGTAGTAATGGACAATGGTAGTAATGGATGGTATTAATGGACTCTGAGAGTTGGTAAGATTGTTTCTGAAGGAAATGTTAAGGATTTCTCTGGCATTACAAATATAAGTGCCGTGGAGAACTTTACAAACATATATGAAACAGACACAAGAAACACCCCGACTCAGAACATCGATTTGTGAATCACACAAAATGTTGTCCCATATGAAGTCGAATTCTGAGCGGAGTAGGAAGCGGCGAGATGAACGTTGACCTATCCACGTAGCCTTATATGCAAGTAACTAATAACGGCAACGGTAAACACAAAATTCATTCATAATCACTACCTAGTATAAAGCAAATCCCACAGCCGCATCTGTCTGTCTGTTTGCCGTAAACTCAGAAAGTACTGCACAGATAGCAAAGCGGTTTTCAACAGTGGATAAAGTAACTTTTGAGGAAGGTTTAGATATATATTTAGTTAAGTTTTAGTGTACATAAAAAAATGTAACGTAAATATGTGTTGGGGATGTCAGAAAAAATAGCCACCTGGGAGCTACGAAAGTGCTGCCCTTTGAGATACGACAAAACGATACACGGTGAGATATTCTTCGTTTATACCAAAAAGTCAGCGCTAGCATACATCCATCTTTGACGTATAATTTACTAAACCAATCATGTTTTAAAAATTGATTAAGTGTGGTGAATTGCGCAGCTAATTAAACGAATACAGTAATAATCGTTATCATTTTTAAATCATTATAATTCTTAAGTGTCCGATATAGGTTATATGTCCTTTTACATCACAATTGAAATAAATAATAAATAAATATTTCAGACATCTAACACACAACGCCATCTAGTCCCAAACTAAGCGAAGCTTGTATTAAAGGTACTAGACAACTGATATGAATACATAAATACTTTTTTTTGTAAATACATACATATTATACATAGAAAACATCCAAACTCCGAAACAAATATTTGTAGATCATACAAACATTTGGTCCGACCCAGGATTCGAACCCGAGACCTCATGGACAGCAGTCGCGTACGCTACCACTGCGCCACCGAGGCAGTTAGGCAATATCTTAGGAATTATCTCAAAAAAATTTTTTTCGTGCACGAAAAACATAACTTTAAAATATGTTTAGAAGAGGACTTAGCTCTTGCTCTGTCGTATGATAAAGTCCCAAATTATTTCACTTAGAACCACGTGACTAATAATACTTAAAGACAGAAATAAAAAACGGTAGTTGAAAGGTATCCCGAACTGAACCCTACTAAGAACGTACAGATGCTCTGAAAATTAATGAAAGAATGAAGTTCGATTGCTTAGGTGACACTTCTACATTTTATAAAGTTTCAGTCGAGTCTTAAGACAAGACTGCGAATGCGAGATCTGCGCTACAGTAACTGCACAGTCATTGCTGGTACTTTTATATTTTCTTGAGAATACCGTCCTTTGCCAGTTGCAACTGGGGAATTGAGAGCATATCAAGTCAATGCATCTCTCAAAAGATCACCACTTTGACCACATATAACAAAACTTGAACTTAAAACCTATAAGCTAAATAAGATATTAGAGCTACGGTGATTTCAGCTCTGGCGTGACCTTACCGTGGCGACACTACTGAAATGGATGGAATATTGACATTTCGCCGCAAAAATTAGTTTTAAAAGTGGGTGCCTTTATTTTACTATAAAAAAGAGTCCATCAAAACCCATTAATTATTTAATAATAATTTATTTAATTAATTAATTCCCATAATACCCTTAAAATTACATTTAGAATTGCTAATATTTTGTGTAAAAAGCATTTCGAATTAAAATTGAAAAAGCACAAGGTCAAACATTGAAAGTTGCGGGAGACTTAAGTACACAATTTTAGCACGCGTACTTGTATGTTGGCGTCTGACCTAACTTAGGAACACAATTCCTTCATTTTACTCATGATCTGCCAGAAGTTTTAGTGTCGTATATAAAATATAATATATATTTAAAATATATACTTCTGATCTACTGTAAACAAATATTTTAAAGAATAAAGATTTGATTTTATTGTTTGTTTCGTTTTAACTCAAACCACTTAATCGGTTCTGCATCGTCTCGAAGTAACATAGGCTGTATTGTATTTTCCATAAATAGCCTGTGCGACACCGGGGCGGTGCTGGTATTAAATAACCTTAAAAAATAGTAGTCTACCGACACATTGAATTTTAAAATTCTAACGAATTGAATTAATTAAAAACGAATGATTGATGTCAAGTAAAAAAAGACGATGACATCGCATCAAATACTTTATTTTCTTAATTATACTTTAGACCCACTTGCTATACTCCTATTTTGTAAGGAAGAAAAAACATCAAGCTGTAACTTCATTAAAAAACACAGAAAATCCAAATGCCGTTATTTAATACTAAGCAAAAACAAAAAAAAAACTGTAGTGAATTGAAAAACCTACTTTGTGAAATCAGTTAAAGAAGCTTTCGTTCGGAACGAAATCACAACCCTTTACAAAAAACATACACATACAAATACACATTAAAAATTAATTCAATTACCTAACTCCAAAAAATAATTTATAATAAAGATGTGACGTCAACAAACATTCCCGTCTGGAATTCTCCCCTTAAAGGTATAACAAGAAGATAGGTACGGGATGGCCTCTTTCCTTTTATTATAGAATTAAAACCAAGTACCCAACGCATTATTTCACGTTTATTGAACGTAACGCTTTATAGAACTCAGGACGACGTTATCGAAGAATAAAAAGAAATGTACGAATACGAAACGTACCAATAAATTAGTTTTATTACGAAATCATATTTATTACATTTGAATAAGTCATATTTTTTAACGTGAGTGAGAGGAGATTTGAGTCTAGCAGTGGGACGTTATGGGTTATTGATGAGACATATAACAACGTACAAAATTGTTTTGTTTCATAATTTATATTAAGTCTACGCGAATAAATATACATATTTAATCATAAACCTCAAAAAACGGTTACGGTGATAAGTTGCGACTTTTAAAAATATGTGATTAGAAAGCTGACCACGTAATAATGAAAAAAAATCATGATATTGCTTCTAAAAATCTGTGTATTTCTTCTGCATTCCTAAAACTTAGGTCATACTTATTGAGTCTCTGTGTGTGTAAATGTGCAAATAATCACCAATACTTAGTTGTATCAAATAAAGTATCTACATTTATTTTGTATAGTGAAGTTGTATCTTCATATTTATCCATACCGAAATAGATTGTGCCTTTATAAGAATGATGACGTAAAGAAATTTAAAAATAATAATAATATGTAATCGATTTTATCGGCAATGTTTGACTTTCCGTATTTCTCGGTGTTAAGAGAAAATAGTTGAAAGTAAGTACAAACCTTTCTTCCTCCTGTCCACTGATATGGGTTGTCCATCTTCACGACGCCACATGATCTTGGGTGTAGGGAAACCATCGGCTTTGCACACCAAGCTGATGTTTTGATTCTCACGGACTGCCACAGCTGATTGCGTACTTTCTTCATCAAGGATGTTCGGTGGCACTGAAGACAAACAAACAACGCGTAATAAAAATTTAGGTAAAATACTTAACTACTTCTTCTTCTTTCTTTTTTTGCTTCAATTTTATTTATTTATTTAATTGTGTTATGAGTACAACCATTTTTTTGCCGTCTGGGTATAATTTGTAAAACTATATGTATCCCAGCAGTCCACTTAAAACGGTAAAATTTTACGTACGCTCCCTTATCAGCGACCATATATAATTTCAGGAGATGTACTACTTAATGATTAATAATTTTTTTAAAAGAATGTAAGAAAAGTACGTAATTTCCCCAGAATACAGAAGTTACTATTTTCAACATAAAATTATGAAAAAAGTTTCAAGCTTTAAAAATTTAAGCATGTTGTTGTAAAATTTACAGTCACTTGGAATAGTGTTAAGTCAACTCCCTCTAACCTATATGTAGAGCTCGAATGCGGCCACAAGTTTCTCCCTAAGCAATAAAACCGAGATAAAAACTGTGTGGTACGTTTAAAATGCAAACAGTAGGAAAAACCACCGTTTTATTTCCACTTAAAAGTTTTTAGGAAACGGCCATATAAAACACTGAGTGTTGCCCGTATCGGTGATTTGGGACTGAACCCGACCTACACAATTTTATATACCCGACGTTACCACTGGGCAACAAATAGGAATGTTATCTTCACTTAATTGTATTGGAGACTTTGGCCGCGTTCCATATTTGCTGATTTCCGGATAGCTGCGCTCAAATTATTTGCTAACCAATTTAGTACTTGTATTAAATATAGCAAAGTTTACTATACTTGAGTGATTATAAAGAGTTACATCAGATGAGGGTTAAGAAAAACCAAGGTGAATAGTACTGTATTCCTCAATAATTTCAAGTGACTTTTAAATTTTATATTCTATTCTCAATTTAACCTATCTATTCTTTTTGTATTCCAAAAAGTAGGCCTCTCCTTTTAAGGAGGCTTTGAAGTTTAAAAATATTCTATTAAAAAAAATGTAAAATTCATAACAGGTCTAGATGAAAATATCTTGGCTGGCCAGGCTGTCCTCTATCGTGAGTTTCACAATCAATCAATAAAATATACAGACCAAACAACTTTTTTTTCATTGGCTAATTTTATGACATACTAAAATGAACGAATTAAATATTAACATCAAAGAACACTATTGAAACATATGTATCTTTTATTAATGTCTGCATTTGGTTTACATTCTTATAACTTCAGAAACAAATAATTACTGTGCAAAGAACATTATCAACGTCAAAACAATTTACATCTGCTTACAAAATAACAATTAAAATTTGTTAAAGAGTTTATTCTACAAAGCGGTTAGAACTAAAAGAAGAAGCTATTACCCTTTTCAAAATACTATAAGAAAGTAATTAAAAGTTTCATCGCAGACGAGGTGATTCAGGGTAAATAAGGTATACCTCGTCGATGTTTACCCTATTTCTGATTAATAACTTTCGCCTATACCATTCAATAGCTCAGGTTTGAATGAATACCAGTCATTAGTTACATTCAAAACCGTAATATTGTGAATTTGGCTATGATCAAAAAACTGTTTTAAGGCACAACACTCTATCTTTTATATTATTTTTTATAAATGTATCGTAATCAAAATATTATTCAAGCTTATGATTTCACAAAACAGCAAAAAAGTGCAATGGTTGAACATTTTTTTCAATTAAGCGTCGTATTAGATTCAAAAAGTTTTGGAAGAAAAAGTAATAGGACACAAAACGTTGAATTGCTAATTTAGATATCTTTTGAAGAATAGCATTTTTTTTTCATTCTTCTGCTTTACTACTTCTCGTAGTTAAAAATAATTATCAAAGAAGTTTTTAATTTAATTCTATATTTTATCATTACCGTTAACGTCTTGCCAAAGAAAATGGAATGCTTATTTTGCGGAACAATTACCGTAATGCATTTATAAGCGTAATAATATTTTTCTCTATTTTTTATTCAAGGCTTCCTATAAAAAACTCTTTCAAATCATTTCACGTTCTACCACGATAAACTTTTTGATTCCTTTAAGAAAACTACTTTTAATAATATACAATTTGAACGGTAATGGTGGTATGACCGACTCTATTTATCGCGAGGTTGTTCAAAGAGCTAATTAAGGAAGTGAATACGCAATAAAACAGCACGAAAAACACGTATTTGTCTCCCACTCACTAGCGAAAGGAGTCAGGAAGTAATTATAAATTAGCTGCGCACCGAAAAACCAAAAATCATGTAACTTACCAACAACTTGGAGGTACCCGACCTGGCTAATCATGGGGTTGGTGTTAACTTGACACATGTAGTAACCTCGGTCTTCTTGCTGCACTTGGCTCACGTGCAGCAACCAGGTCATCGCGTTGTCGTGCGAGACGCTGAAGCGCGCCAGGCGAGTGATCACATGACGGTGGATTGTTAAGATCATCTGCCGATCGATGTGGATCCATGCCACCTGGGAAAGAAGAAAATTATATAATTTGTTTTTTTTTCAATAGTCTACTGCTGGACATAGGTTTCTTCTTAGAAAGGAGAGACCATGTTCCTTATATTTTTATATCTTTTACTGCTTACAACCTGAGTAAGAGCAGTCGTTAGCAGACCAGGGCCTTGGTTTTTTTCCGCTCAGAATCGGTTCATATCAATTTATATTACTTATATACACCTATTTTTCAGAAATATCAATAACAATTATCCTAAAATAAAATAGCAATGATTGACAATAGAAACTTTCAGAGAGGACACTAGGATTAATGAAGGAACGACGTGAGAACCCGCCAGTCACTTCATCGGCGAAGCGGACTCTAAACCGAGATATTAGTAAAAGTGTACGACACGACCTCCGATGCTCCAACGCTCTTTTGATTGAAAGAGCAATCGAGCAGTATCGGGGATCAAAAGTATTTGTGAAATCTCTTGGAAAAAGCCATTTGACGAAGCTGACCACAGCATGCATCTCGACCTGATCCCGAAATTGAAGACCCTAGAGCCACATTAACACGCCAACACTCCGAAGCTCTGCTAGAAGTCAACATTGACGAAATCGAGATGGCTCTTAGACAGCTGAAAAATGGAAAAGCCCCTGGAGAGGATGGCGTTACTACAGAGCTTTTAAAGACTGGAGGTAAACCCGTACTAAAGGCGCTCCAAATGCTTTTCAACGCTGTCCTGTTCGAAGCGAGAACTCCAGAGGCGTGGAGTAGGAGTGTGGTCGTCCTATTCTTCAAAAAGGGTAATAAAACCATGTTGAAGAACTATCGGCCCATTTCCCTCCTGAACCACGTTCATAAGCTGTTTTCAAGAGTCATCACGAACCGTCTTGCGCGAAGATTCGACGAATACCAGCCACCGGAGCAGGCTGGGTTTCGGAGCGGATATGGCACCATAGACCACATCCACACAGTGCTGCAGATAATACAGAAAACCGAAGACTATAATCGACCCCTGTGTCTAGTCTATTTGTGAACTATGAAAAGGCCTTTGACTCGGTTGAGCGGTACATCCAAGTGTTGAGATGTCTCTACAAAGCCGCCACTATGTCCGTCCAAGTTCAGGATCAGCATACAAGACCCATACCATTGCATAGAGGAGTGAGACAAGGGGACATTATATCCCCGAAACTGTTCACTAATGCAATGGAGGACTTGTTTATGACGCTGCACTGAAAAGAACGCGGTACCAACATCAATGGCGAGTACTACTCTCACTTGCGATTTGCAGATGACATCATGGCAGGACCGCTGCGGGAGCTACAACAGATGCTGAACGACCTGGCTGACTCTTCTGTGCGCATCGGCCTACGGATGAACTTGGACAAGAGCATGGTCAAGTTCAATGAACATGTACTACCGGAACCGGTTGCGGTACACGGTGCCGTTCTCGAAGTTGTTCAAAAATATGTATACCTCGGGCAGACTTTGCAGTTAGGTAGAAACAACTTTAAGGACGAGGTGAACAGAAGAGTCCAGCTAGGTTGGGCAGCGTTTGGGAAACTTCATCGGTTCTTCTAATCGTCGATCCCATAGTGCCTAAAGACGAAAGTCTTCAATGCGTGCGTCCTACCCGTAATGACATACGGAGCCGAAACGTGGAAACTTACGGTTCGACTGGTCCATAAGTTCAAAGTCGCTCAGCGTGCTTATGGAGAGGGCTATGCTTGGCGTTTCTCTAAGGGATCGCATCCGAAACGAAGTGATCCGACAAAGAACCAGGGTCATCGACGTAGCCCACAGGATTAGCAAGCTGAAGTGGCAGTGGGCGGGTCACATTTGCCGAGGAACCGATAACCGTTGGGGTAAACGAGTTCTTGAGTGGAGACCGCGTCTCGGCAAACGTAGTATAGGACGTCCACAGGCCAGGTGGAGCGATGATTTGCGCGGGACGGCTGGCAGGAGCTGGATGCGAGAAGCCATAGATCGAACTAAGTGGCGTGAAATTGGAGAGGCCTATGTCCAGCCGTGGACTGCGATAGGGTGATGATGATGATGATGAAAATAGCAATGCTATTTTATGTAAATGTTTCTACTAAATTGTTTGTACCAAAATACCATAGTTGTTATTATAAAAGCAGAGTTTTTTTATGTGTGTTTTAAAGTGTGAATTTCACCGTGGGAGAGCCACGCTTCGGCATGCATGGGCCGGCTCGAACGGAGTAATACCACGGACTCAAAGAAAACCGGTGTGAAAAAACGCTTGCACTGTGTTCCCTTACACAAACTTCGCTCACTGTGAGGATACCATAGGCCCACCCCTTTCCCCATTCGCTTAAAGACCGGCAACGCACTTGTGACGCCTCTGGTATTGTGGGTGTTCATGGGTGGCGGTATTCGCTTACCATCAGGCGATTCGTCAGCTCGTTTGCCCCCTATTCCATAAAAAAGTGTAACATATGAATTAATAGAAACCTTAAAAATTTATTAAACAGACAAATGACAAAGTGTGTCTATTGTTACCAGAATCAACAGTCTAAATATTAATGTGATATCGATCTGTGACTTCAATATTAATACAAATAATATTTTCAGAGAGCCCAATACCAGTTGTATCAACTCTAAATAATAAACGTTCATGAAGTTTTAAATTCAAGTAGCTTATCATTCATATGTCCGAACGGTTGATATATTAGGCAGGAGCGAGTTGTTTTACAAATTTCCTACCTGGTAAAGGCAATAAAACTAAAATAGAAAGTTTATTGAGGCTGCTTTTACTATATCCACGTGAAATTTATGCCGCTCCCAAGTCAGGTTATTGGTCGGGAATGGATTGAACTGTAGTATAAATTTACTTCTAACACTAACGGAAATTGAATTCAGCACACATTACCAACATTTAGTGGCTTATTACACTCATACCTATCGTGTTTTACTTTAACATGCATTTGCTTTTGAGCATAATATCAAACTAATTTTCGTTTCTTCAGTCTGATAAACCTTTTGTTCCAAATAATTTAATTACTTTGCTTATTCCTTCGGGCCTGACTGTGACTTACTTCGTCAAATTATACAATTTGGAGATAAAACGTTACAAATAAATACTATCCAATGAAGTTTTAAAAATATTCCAAACAAAAGTGTTCTGTTTTCATTAATAAATGTTCAATTTATTTTGAGAAAGCATTATTCGCCCCTTATCCTCAACGAAAATTTCATGAGGTTTTACGTGTACAACGGAACTGAAAAGTCATATTAAACTTTGTAACATTTAATTTTTCATTCATGCGTTTTCTGTATTACTCTTTTTACAGTGTGCTCATATTTTATTGCTAATATACATATTAGTAATAAAATTTACACGCTACAGCGTGTAAATAGTAGAATCTTGAAAATCTATTTCTATTTTTAATCCAGCGGCAGCGTCTTATAAAACAGTTGTACTGAGCAAGCCGATGTTAAGAGATAAACGTAGGAATAAAAACGCCTTCAATTATAAAAACAAAACTGTATAAAAAATCCTTTATTTTTTTATTTTGATGAATTTGTAAGTTGTACTTAAAACTGTCGATGATAAACTAGGGAAGGTGTTTCAGTCATAACGTGAAAAAATAGCTTTCAAGAGTTTGTCAAGTATATTAATTTCAAACAACATAATAAATAATTAGTGTATCTGTTTTGATGACACGGACTCACAAGTACCAGGAGTACGGCTCTAACTAAAGTTGAACTAACTATAGGTCGGTTAGCAAAACAAATAAATAAAGCCGAACTATCCGTACCCGAACTACTAAGCCGCTGTTTCTATAATTATATAGTTTGAGACACTACAGATAGACAAACAGATAAGAACAGTGACAATCCTAAAACCAAACTGGCTTAACCACGCGTCGTTGTTTACTTTGACGGAGTCAACGTTGCGGCATGGTACCGTTAAATTCGAGTCGTGTAGTCGCAGGCACTCGCTTGCCGCACTGCGGAACACTCGATACAGTGCATATTTTACGAGACCTGACTCAGATACCCTCTGACTCGCGATACAATCGCAATTTTAGTTCCGTTGTTTACTTATTTATCTTAATTATCGGACGGAGAACGTTTGTAAGGCGACGATTGCTAGGAACACTGGAACAATATTACGCTGAATAATATATGTGTATTCATGAGAAAGATTTCTTACTCCTTGTCAAGGAAGAACCAGTGTTTTTGTTTAACTATTGAAACTTAAACAATTTAATTGAGGCACCATTACATCGGATGTAGTTTAGCGTCAAATGATTTTTTCATATGCTCATAGGTTTCAGTGCCAGTTAAAATTTAGACCGACCTGGTTGCTCTCTAAATAAAGCGTGATGACACATTACTTATTCAGTACCTTTCTAGGTAAAACCTCCTCGGTTATGTTTATGAGACGTTTTTCTCAGAGATTATTTATGCTTACACTCGACATACTCAGAGTATTAAAATTTGTTTCCTCGTGCAGAAATAACGTGATTTGTCTACTTCATAAATATATACTTCAAATTACAAAATTCTGGCAATATTTATTCAAATGTAAATTCTAAAATTTATTTTAAGAATGTAATTAGTTCGAGTTCAGACTTTATGTCTTCATTAGTGTACTTTGTGTAACAAGGCAGAATATGTCGTCTGAGTAATTGAGACAATGGTTTTGTTACCTTAAGAGTCCAATAATTTACCAAATGCATGACATGAGAAGTTTGGTTGACGATGTTGGAAAGCCTTGACGTTGTTATTGTTTACTGGCTATAGTCCTCAACGATTACATTTTTCAAGATTCTCACAAGCGTGTCTCATTCATTCACGTTAAGCGTGGGAGAGCCACGCTTCGGCATGCATGGGCCGGCTCGACCGGAGTGATACCACGGCCTCACAGAAAACCGGTGTGAAACAGCGTCTGCGCTGTGTTTCACTGAGTGAATGAGGATACCGGAGGCCCATAATCCAACCATTTCCCTTATCCCCCTTCTCATCCCCCAAGGGTGGCAACGCTCTTATGACGCGCCTGGTGTTGCGGGTGTCCATGGGCGGCGGTAATCGTTTACCATGAGGTGATACGACTGCTCGTTTGCCCCTATAACATAAAAAAAAACATCTGAGCGGCCAATTTTGATAGCAGCCACGACCTTTTTTTTCTTTTGCACACAATTTTTGAGCACGAATAATGGCGTTTATGTTGTTCATCAATTTACGAATACGACTGTAAAATTCTAATGTCATAAGGCCGATATTGGATGAAACCTATCAAAATTAGTCTTATTATAAATCAATGATTTTCGGCCTCGGCTGCTATTAAGAGCAGTGGCGGATTTATGATTAAGTGACATCATAATTTATCAGACAAAGTTCCGGGTATTAATAAAGTGGCAGCAGCTGCAAATTCCCACTCACCTTCTCTCTATTAGTTGAGTTATAGTCTATTGAATGCCTGCTACGTTGTCTTTCACTGAAGTTACTAATTTTAAGTTAGCCAATGTCATTCATTATTTTAGGTTCACTATTTTCGCAGTTATGAAGTATATGTATCTCTTCTCTTCTAGTCATTTAATCATGAGATTTTTTTAAAATATAATCAACATATCAACTTCCACTGTTGAACGAAGGTTTTCACCAAGGAGCGCTAATTGTCCCTGCCAGCCATTTTCTTCAAACTTTATAATCATTTATTCAAGTAAGACACTAAGTGACATTTATGAACGTTAAATTGAAGCTAGAGATAAAAATCATAGAACGACACAAACAGACGCCAGATGTACTTTATTGTCAAGATGAATTAGGTGAAAACCCCAAAATTCACTGCCGGCCTGTATCGATCAATGACTTACAGTTTCCAAAATGCGTAGGGCCTTATGAGAAGAATACTGGCGAAGAATCTCATGGCTACTTTTTTTAAAGTCAGATTTTTAGGTACAATATTATTAGTAATTGGTTAGAAAATAATCTCTTGACACTAAATATTGCTAAAATAAAATATATAATTTTTAGAATATCTGAGCGCACTGTTCCTGATCAGTACATGCAAATTAAATTACACACATGTAAAACCATAAATCAAATTAATGAAACTTGTGAACGCTCTGATCTGGAACAAGTTCGGACCATCAAATATTTGGGTGTCATAATCGATTAACATCTGGACTGGGCAGCTCAGGTGGACACTCTGTGTAAACGGTTGAAAAAGCTATCACACGTTTTTAAAAAACTGAGCTCCGTTGCTGATACAAATGTTCTGGGAATGGTGTATTTAGGTGTTTGCCAATTAGTGTTGAGCTATTGCATAATGGTATGGGGGACTACACATCTCAATCCCCCTCCGATCTAGTTTGACTAGATTGGAGGGGGCTCAAGGATCCTTATTAAAAATGGCTTTTAAAAAACCACGGCGTTACTCTACGGACTTGCTATATGAAGAGTGTAGGTTTCTCAGAATAAGACAACTTTGCATTGCCTCGATAATTTTAAGATTTCATAAAAATGCGAGAGAAAAGGCTCGAGCCTCATACAGATCTGTGAAATGGGACAGGTTGAAAATACGTACCTCTTTCTGGCGCCGAAGTTTTAAATTTATGGGTCCTTACTTATACTCGAAATTATACACTCACCATAACAAGATAATTGACTTGAATAGAAATACCTGTAAAAAATTAGTAGTCCAGTGGTATAGTACAAGTCTTGCAATAAATGTATATACCCACTCGCACCGACCCTTTTCACACCCACATGTAGTCACTCACACACGCAAAAACACGCGCGCGCACACACACACACACGCACACACACGCATGCACACGCACACATACACACACACACACACACACAAAATCTCACATACACACTCACACATATGCATACTCACGAGCACGCAAATACACACAATCACAACACATGTACCCGCTTTTGTTTTCTAATGTTTCTATTGTAAGGAAGATACTGATACCCATGACACAGGGAATCCTAGTGTGGGACTTAGTGTATATTATACAGTTGTAAACTTCAAATAATGAAAAAAATAAATTATTATTATTAGTTTCTTTATTACTTATACATACATATTTATCACATTTTTAAATACATAAAAAAATCAACAATAATATATATTTAAAAATATAAAAAATAGTAGACCACCGACTTCGGGTACAGGGACCAAGAAACCGGTGGTTAGGGCTCCAAAGAAAGGAACCTCCTGACAATACGAGCCGTGTCAAGAAGGACTGCCTTCTGCATCAGACCCTTGATCCAACCATCTAACGTGAGCCTCTTGAGGTGTTGGTCGAGGCTCTTGGCTATCAATCCGTGAACAGACACAACTATCGGAACAATGATCGCCGAATCTACATCCCACATATCGACAATCTCGTGAGATAAATCCAAATATTTCAATTGTTTTTCTTTTTCAACTTTCACGAGATTCTCGTCATGAGGAACGGCGATGTCGACAATCATTGCGCGGCGCTCTAATCGATCTATTACCACAATATCAGGCTTATTGGCAACAATAGTCCTGTCCGTGATAATAGATCGATCCCAATACAACGTAGCACGACCATTTTCGAGAACTGGGTCGGGCACATACCTGTAGTATGGCACCTCTGAATTCACAAGTTTGTATTTGAGGGCAAGCTGTTGATGTACTATCCTGGCTACTTGGTTGTGTCTGTGCAAATATTCGCCGTTAGCAAGACGAGAACAACCAGAAATAATATGCCTAATAGATTCTCCGGGACGGTGACATGCCCGACATATATCAACCATACCATCCTTTAGGATATACTTCCGATAATTATTCGTCATGATAACTTCGTCCAAAATCGTACAAACAAAACCTTCGGTTTCTCCGTTTTGGTTCCATATCGTAGCCAGGAGGTCGACGCTTTGAAGTCTATATCGGACCCATTAAGGGCCCGATAAAACCAGCCATGGAGTTCTTTGCCCTTCTATACCTCCCTGCGATCATTAGTACTAAGTACTACAGGTTTGCGCCAATTCTCTTTAGCCAGAGCGAGTGGAGTGAACCCAGTATCCACTGCAACCACACTGCGATGCAATCCAACATCAGTACGTAGAAAATAATCTCTAAGATTGTATATCTCGCGATTGTGCAGGGTCTTGATATTTAATAGTCCACGACTCCCACACTTTCGCGGAATACACAATCTCATAACCGATGAACGTGGGTGGTGCATTCGAAATGCAGACAGAAGTGTACGGACTCTCCTATCAAGGGCATCTAAATCGGTCTGAGTCCATCTAAGTATTCCAAAGGAATACATCAGAATCGGCATGACCCAACCATTGTAGGCTCGCACCTTGTTACCCCCAGATAAAAGACTTTTTAGTACTTTTTTCAGGCGGCCAAAGAAGCGTTCCTGCAACGTTTGCTTCATGTTAGATTCTGGTATTGCTAAGGACTGTGAAAAATCTAAGTACTTGTAGGTTTCGGTAACAGACAGAGATCGAAGTTTTGTGGAATCTAAAAGCTCTACTCCTTCAGATTCCTCAATCACACCCTTCTTTACATACATGATTGCACACTTGTCTACACCCAATTCCATCTTGATAGAATTACTAAAGTTTTCAGTAACCTTTATTAACGCTGTCAATTGTAATTTAGTGGGGGCAAGTAGTTTCAAATCATCCATATATAGAAGGTGCGATATAACTTGATCATTTTTCGGCAACCTATAGCCTAACCCTGAACCCTCTAATAGAGTACTTAGAGGGTTCAAAGCCAGACAAAACCACAAGGGACTCCGACTGTCACCTTGAAATATACCTCGCTCGATCTTTATTAGTACATCGTTTACTGCAGCCTGGCGACATCCAGGATAGCGAAGTACTGTTCTCCATTGCCTCATACATGACCTTAAGAAATTTCAAAGAGTTGTGTTAATTTTATACAACTCTAGCACCTTCAAAAGCCATGTATTATTATTATTATTACCTGTAAGCTGTTACCCCCTGAATTACGCTTTATTAAAATTCTTCAAAAGCTAATGTACTAATAAAAAAAACAAAAACACAGTGATAGCATCAAAGGTCTGTACCTAAAAATGAATCATTCAAACTCCACATCAACTTACATTCAGTTCAAAATCTACTGTTAAAAATAATTCGTGACTGGTTTAAGAGGCTATACCTGACTAAATTAATAGTATTGGTTAAAGCATCGCTGACTAGGCCGACCAGTCATACCAAGCGTCTCTCTCGCCATATCAGAGGGAAAGAGACGATCCGCCCCACGACGACACCGCGGGCAATTACATTTTAGTGAGCATGACAAACCATAGTCGAGATACTGACAAAAATCTCTACTAATTAAATTACCTTATAATCGTCACGTATTTCTTCAGCTAACAATGGTTCTTTAATAATTTACCTTGATTGTAAGACAAACTAGTGTTTGTGTAAATTTCTAAAGACACCTTAAACCCACGACTGTTTGTCGTTTAGATTATCGTTGGTTGTAAAGTAGGCTTTCTTAATAAGGAGATTTTTTACAGTTTGTTTGAATTTCTCTACAGGAAAGTCAATGACATGTATGGGCTTCTGTTGTAAAAAAGTATTCCAAGGCCCTCGAACTTGTGTACCTTCTGTAAAAGATGATAAGTTTTAACAAATTCAGACTTGTCTCTTGTATTAATACTGTGTACAACACTGTTCTTTTTTTTTATTTATAAGATATATGACTCTGCCCTGCCTGATCGAAAGCATGAGCAGAATCCAAGAGTGGTGGTCGCCATCCTCAATACGAAAAAGAACAATGCAGCATGGTGACCCACACTATGGCGGCCTGGTGAGATGCTTGTTCACGCCCCGCTTAAAGGACCCGGGATAATAATGGGAAGGCAACACGTTCGCTGGTAGTGAGTTCCAGGTTTTGACCACTCGGCATAGAAAAAAAGCACCGAAGCGATGAGTACGAGAACGTATGTCTTTCATTTTAAAGCGGTGACTTCTAGGGCCGGCACGTGTTGTTCTGTAGAGGAAGGGAGAGGGGGGGATCAATTGGGAGAGCTCTTCAGAACACTCACCATGGTAAAGGCGATAGACGACTGCCAAGGAGGCGATATCTCTACGCAACTGTAGAGGCTCAACAGTCTCGGTGGCTTCGGGACTATCGACAATACGGATAGCTCGCCGCTGCAACCGGTCAAGAGCGTCAAACAGGTACTTTACGGCACCCTCGCAAAGGTGTGAACAGTACTCCACGCACGAGCGAACCTGGGTCTTGCAAAAAAGACACAGATGCCCGGGCGAGAAGAACCGTCTCACCCTGTTTAACACACCTAGCTCGGGTCACTTTAGTGACATTCTCAAGGTATTAGTGTGGGTTGAGGTCTCGGCAGATATCCATGCCCAGGATAGCGAGCCTATCTTGGAAGGGGAAGGAATGGAGACTTTTTGGCTGGGAACGCGCACACCTTTTCTTGGCGTTGAACTCGACCAAATTCCTATAGCCCCATTGAAAAATGCAGCCCAGAACATGGTCAAGTTGGGCGACAAGTTCTTGTCGTCTTCCTTCAACATCTGCTGGTTTATCAGAGGGCTGTCCAAAATATTGTCCATGAACTGTGCTGTCGTCTACATAACAACAAATGTTGCCAAGGGCTAACATGTCATTGATATGCAGAAGAAACAGTGTAGGCGACAGGACGGAGCCCTGAGGTACTCCGGCGTTAATCCGCTGATATTCGGAGGCCGCACCGTCACAAAGGACTCTGATGCGGCGCTGGTGCAGAAACGTGGCAGTCCTATTGCAGAGTTTGGGGGCAAACCAAAAGCCGGTAGCTTGGAGAGAAGCGAACGGTGCCAAACCCTATCAAAAGCCTTGGCCATGTCGAGGCTGATGGTCAAGGATTCCCCATGCCTGTCAATAGCCTCACCCCTAAGGTGTGGTCTGAAACCATATTGATGATCATTTAATAGGGAGTGATCTTTCAGGTAATGTACCAGTTGTTTATTTATTATCCGTCCAAACACCTTACAGATGACGGAGGTGATGGCTAATGGACGGTAGTTGGGAGGTTCGGAGCAATCGCCTTTTTTGGGGATGGGTTGAATATTCGCCTCTCCCCAAGCCTCCGGAACAGCTCCCGAGAAATACGACTGGCGATACAGGTGCTTCTTAAGAACCACCGCTGGGCTACCGTCGGGTCCACTGGCTTTCCATACGTCGAGTGACAGAAGCTCCGCACGGACATCACTCATCCAGAGGTGAATATCCTGCATAGTAGTGTCGCAGGAAGGGATGGTAGGTGAGGGTTGCCGCGGTCATCGATTCGGGAGTTAGCCGCGAAGAGATCAACAAGCAGTTTCGCTTTCTACTGCGGCTGATGGGCAAGTAATCCGACAGGATATTTCAGTGGTGGTAGCGAGGGATGACAGAAGTTGGACTGCACGGCTTTAACCAAACGCCAGAATTTTCGGCTACTCGTAGGGTATGCGACGAGTTCTAGACCAAGCCTCGCAATGCGCTGGGCATCCGCTCTGATGTAAGCCTTCTTGCATTCCCTGGTGGCTTTGTTAAACGCTGCTTTAGGTCGATCAACATCGGGGTAGCCGCGATCGCAGCCTTTGATTCATGCGCGGTAGGCCGATTGCTTTCGGGCAACAGCATGGGCACATTCGCGACTGAACCAAGGCTGGGTCGTTGCGCTAGCGACCTCACTGTACGGAATATAGTATTACATTCCGACAGTGATCTCGTCAGTCACGGCCACCCCACTTTGCGATAGGTCTTTATCTTTAAAGCTGCATTTGAGCAGCAGCAGTTGAGCCCAAGGAATGGATGCAAAGTAATCCCGCTTTCCATCCCAGTCTGCCGACGAGTAGTTCCATAAACATCTTTTTACTACCACCCGTCGTGGAGGGGCTATAATGACACGTAATGATCTTTGACCATTTTTTTAAATACCGGCAAAGATTTGGCACGCCGTATAGTCATCCGCAAAGCATTCCACAATCGGACAGCCTGTACCGTAAAGGACTTATCGTGGAATCATGTAGTATAAGTTGGTACTGCCAGTTCCAGAGATTCAGATGACCTCAGGGATTTCAAATGTGTGTCACTGAGGAAAACAAAGCGTTCCTTTAAGTAAGGTGGAGTAAACGGATGAAATAGAACACCATAAAGTATGGAAAGAATATGAGCATTCCGTCGAAGGTGAATCGGGAGCCACTTAAGCTGATTGCGAAATTCAGAAACATGATCATATTTTATAAATGTAATGCAAAAATTTTGAAGGCGCTCAAGTTTGTCGAGTTGCTCCTCTGTGATGTCGAAATAACTGACATCAGCATAGTCGAGTATAGGAAGAAGGAGGGATTGCGCAAGCGCAATTTTAGTAGCTGTTGGGAGGTAATTGCGTAGTCTTCGTAAGGATCCCGCCGATGCAAACAATTTTCGACTAACTTCTCGCAATGGAGGGCCCCAAGTTAAAGTGTTATTAATGTAGATTCTTAAATTTTTAACAGACGTACTTATTGATAATGGGGTTGCGTTAAATGTAATGTTAGGCAATTGCGTCCAGTCTATTCTCGATACCATCCTGGCACTGCCTACTACAATAAGTTGGGTCTTAGATGGATTAACCACAACTCCATACCGCTCACTCCATTTACACACATGCGCCAGATCTTGGTTAATAGTTGAAAATGCTTCAGATAATCTGTGTAGTGGTGCTTGTGTATATATTTGAAAATCATCTGCATAAAGGTGGTCGGAGGAGGCTAATGACTTGGAAATGGAATTAATTTAATAAGGTGAAAAGTAAAGGAGATAAAACGCCACCCTGCGGAACCCCAGCAGACGTGTTACACCAAGAAGATATAGATTCCTCCAGGCGCACACGCTGCCTTCGCCCAAACAGGTAACTTTGAAACCAATCAATTACTGTCGGAGATATGTTGATAGAGCGCAATATGCCCAGCAGTATGTGGAAATCTACACTAGTAAAAGCATTACTAAAGTCCAGTAAAGAAAGAACTGTGAGACTTCCATTCTCCATACCTAGCCTGATGTCATCCGTAACGGTGATCAACGCACTTACTGTACTATGACCCGCTCGAAAACCTGATTGTAAGGGATTTAGGAGTAGGTTTCTATTAATAATAATAATAATAATAACTTTATTTATTTTCTCATCACAGATGTATACAGTACAGTGTAGATTCTTATCTTATACATTTGAACGAACATTTGTGAGAGACTAGTGCCCGAGATAGGTATTGGAATACCTGTGTTACGGGTCACTAGGCCCCAGTGAAATTATAGACAGTTCATTATAATTCGTACAAA
>PKRV01000797.1:420698-435940 GCA_003709505.1 Hyphantria cunea | reverse complement strand
CTGATGCACGATAATGCTCGCCCTCATACAGGTAGGGCTACCAGAGAAGCCCTAGAGGAGGCTGGTATGCAGGTACTGCCGTGGCCTGCAAGCAATCCGGATTTCAAACCCTTTGAAAACATCTGAGATTAACTGAAACGCAGTGTTTGAAGCAAAAACCAACCCGTGCACAATGAAAGACAGCTAATAAACGTTCTGAAAACAAGCTGGGCACAAATTCCTTAAGTAACAGTAGTACACCTGGTGGAGAGTGTACCTTACAGGCTTCAAGAGTGCTTTAGAAAACGAGGAGGGCACACCAGATATTGAGGAAATCCACAAATCACCCAACATATTTTTTTTACTTAATATTTTATCTGGCCGTAACATTTTCAAAAAAAAAATTTGTAGAAAAAGTGGTGCCTTTTTTTCATTTTGCTTCCATCATTTTTTTATGCTGTTTACAATGAAAATTAATTAATTTATCCAATCTAATCATTAATCAACCCTGGAACCTCAAGAATTCATGAAAATGCTGTAAAAACGTGGAGGCTCTTATTTTGTTTTATTATATTATATATATATAGACTAGCTGACCCGGCAAATTTCGTACCGCCATGTTTCTTCGTGAATGTTTTCAAAGTCTCTGAAAAACTTGTTTTAGTTTTTATACCTACTTGTTTTATATCTACTTGTGCTGTATATAATTTTTACGTTTACTAATTCACAAAAGAATCGTAGGTTCTGAGTTCACCGAAATTTATTTTCTATATGTTACTTCTCAAAGATTAAAGCACTGGTATTTATGAAAACAAAGGCAACCATTATCTTAGAATATTACATTATAATTTATAAATAAATAAAAGACACTAGATGCCAGGTTGGGACTAAAAGAGGATGACTTGCTAATTCCACCTTTGATAAGCAAATGTTCAACGATTCGTCTTGCGGATAGCGTTATGTGTAGTGTCGTGAACTATCTTGCGTCTTGAGTAGGGTAGGAAGAATTATTCCTACTGCATTTTATTCTTTATAGGATAAGACAAGCATTTTTTCTCTCCACTCAAGAGCAATTTTTTCTATCTACCGTGTAACGAACTATTTTTCTACATCGAAAATCTTTGTGTACTTATAGCCAAAGGGCTACTGATATTCAACGTTTCCTAAGACAGCTGGTAGATAACAGTAGATAGATACTTCTATGTCATGATAAAATAATTCATGCTTTCCGAAGAATGACTTTAGACTTCTATCATCTTTTACATTAGTCAAATTATTTCCTAGATTACTTGAGGTCAGCTACGAGTTCAAGCAGTTTTAAGTGAATATCAGTTTTTCCACGGAGCGACTGGCATCGACTGACCCTGAAAAACTGAATTCGAAGATTAAACTCGTTGTTAGTGAATTTGAGAGCACTGACTTTCCAAAAACTAATTTCATAGATGTTCAAGACAATTGGAACCAGGTCTCTCCGAGGCACGGGCGGGAAACACCTGGTGGTGATTTTTCTATCTGGTCTGGTCTGGTCTGGTCTTCTATACTTTAGGCTGTTGTTAAGAATTTCAATTAAATAAGAAAAATCCAATAGCAGTCCAACCCGGGTGTAANGGGTGTAAAACCGAGACCTCTTGACGGACAGGCGACTTTTGTCAGCAAATCTTCGAATAACAATTAATCAGATTATTTTTTTTAATTTTCTTTTCACGATACTTTAAGCTTCAGTGTCCACAATCTGTGACAAGGTTATATACGGTAGAAGTCCTCTCTACCATAGTTTTCAAGCATTAAGCTGAACCAATCCTCACGGCATGGATTGATTCGATTGGATTAGAATTTTGTTACAAAGTCGCATCTTCTGCCTGCTTACTACGTTTACTACTAATTTAATGAGTTTGTACGTGTCAAAGGGAACGGACCGATGATTCTCGAGAAAAACGTCCTTCTACGGTGACTTTTGAAGACAAGTTAGTGCCGAATGGGTAATTTGATAGAAGTCTGCCAAAACCTGTTGATATATAAATACCGTTAATATGAGTCAAACTCAAAGATTCTTACATGAATAAGGCGTAATTTAAGAAAGCCTTGTACTCGATGGATATTGCATAATTTGATGGTAAATCTTGATATGCCTCGGTGACGGAGCGGTAGCCTATGCGACTACTGTGCTAGCGGTCTCAGGTTCGATTCTTAGGTCCGATCAAATGTTTGTGTGATCTGCAAATATTTGTTTGGAAGTTTGAGTGTTTTCTATGCATAATATGTAGGTATTTATAAAAAAAGGATATATGCATTTATATCGGTTGTCTAATACATATAGTATAAGATCAGCTTAGATTAGGACTAGATGACGTTGTGTGTCAGATGCCCGAAATACTATAACAAATCGCTATTCGATTATAAATTACATCATATTTTCCTTACCACGATCACGTTTATGTTTGCGAGTATCTATGAGCCTAAATAGTACAACTATGCTTAAAGTTGTTTAGTCGTATCATTAATGTAAATGTAGATTTAAGATGACTAAAATATTGAACGAATTTATTTGTATTTTTTCTTTTAGTTATCGTAAAATTCACTATTACAACAAACCAATTATTCGCTAAATTCGCCCAGAACAAACCTATAATAATCGCAATAAGCCATTAATTCGACAACTATTCAGCTGTTTGTATCGTCAAATGCTAAATAATTCTTGAATGGTTTAATATTTTACAAAGCAGAAAACTCAAAAACATGTGAATCGCTTTGATAATTTATACTACAATATGTTAGTTATAGCCCCAATAACATTTTTCAACAAAGTAAAATAATAAATGTGGAATTACCCCCAGCAAGTGACGAAAATGAAGAAAGCTAATTATTAAAATTTTAAGAGGATGCGGTTTGTTTGGAAAATTAGTTCTAAAATCTCATTTCACAAAAGCTTCCAATAATAAAAAAATAATTCAACTTGGTTATTATAACATTTATTGTTTATGCTAGGAGACCAGTGGTGGTGAAGGCAGGTAGGTGAGGGACAGTCCTCCTGAAGTCTTCAACAGTGCAGCAGAAGCTGTATCCGATATCGATACGGTCAGGCTGCCAGCGAAGCCAGCTGAAGGCGCTGTTGTTGCGACACAGGTCCGTACAGAATGTGAGACTGCGAGCTTCAGCCTCGGTGTAGTAGGGGTTGTTAATGCTTACGTATGCTGTTCCTTGACGACGAGATGCATCATATACAACCTATTACAATTAATATTTTTAAATATGATTAAATACCGTGTAACGAGAATGATAAAAAGTAAAGTTAAATAAACTTTAAGTACATACCTTATAGAAATATAGTGGCACAGGTATTTGATTCTTGTCACGAACCAAATATATGTCAACAAGACGGTTGCTTTGGTCACGCAGTTGAGACACCCCGAAGGTGCCCGTGTAAACAGTAGTTCTATAATTGGCAGCAGCAATACGAGCACGAAGGTTCTAAAGAAGTACGAAACATAGAATTTGTTACAAAAACTCTTGAATAAGATTATACAGAGTAAACTAATACTTTGTTTATTTTGGTAAATAACTGTAATTGTAATTTGAGTAAATTAAAAACATACTTGTTCCAAAGTGTTCCAATTTCCAGCATTGAAAGGTTGCCACTGGGGTGCAGCATTAATAAAGTAAAAGCTAGCACGTTGACCGGTAGCGAAAACGAAATCAGTTTTAGCAGCAAGATGACCACGTGCGAGGAACTGGTGGCTTGTGATGTAAAAATCAGCTAAAGTTTGACCAACATACTCTGCAACGGTCTTTTTTTGTTCCACCTGAGTATACCTTGTATTAACCGCAATACCCGGGAAAAATGAACCAGCTGCAAATATTAATAGAATATGTAATATTATTACGTTCTCAACATAAATTAATGTAATTATCACATGTACTTACCAAGAAAACTAGGTCTGTCAACACCAGTCTGGTGAATTCCGTTTTCAGGATTCTGTTCATACTCAACATAAATTACTTCCATGCGTTGTTCATTGAAGCAAGAATGGTACAGTGTATGGAAAACATTATTCACGATGAATCCAATACTAAAATATTAAAAAGATACAAACATGAAAGAGTACCCTTATCTAAAGGTCAGCTATTAGCTAGCATATAAATTACAGTCATAAAGACGCCGATAGAAGTGAAAACTTATACTTTAGAATGTCATTTATAAAATTAATGTGTAATACTAGAAATTTCATAATGTTTACATTAAAATTATTAACATCTAACATTAGCATGTCGGTGCTGCGAACCCATAAGAACCAAAAAGTGCTCAACGCGGGAAGAAGTTTTTACTTCAAAAATCTTACCGAATTACAAGGTTATTCCCCCAACATCTGTTGTTTGTGGCTTGAGCTTCGTGGAAAGAATGACTTGAACAAGTCAGTTCACCAAATGCACCATTACCGTTTAACCAACCAGAGCCAGACACTAAATTGCCGCTTACACATGTAGCCGTCTGTATAGAAAACAAACTTTTTTCAGGTACAAAACTTGACACTCGGAATTTTTCAAACATTTTCAGATCAACTAAATGAAATGAGAAGAAACAAAATAAACTCACATTATACAAAATTATACTTGATGATTCAACACCATTAATTAATTCAAAAAAAAATTACTAAGTCAAAATCATTAATTTAAGTACTCCAAATACAGATTGATATAGTAATCTGTACTTGGAGTACTAAAATTAATGATTTTGAGTAAACTACTTTATATATTTAATCCTTTTTATACGTACACCAACGATGAGTGTTGTAGAAGCAATGTTAGGATGTCGAAGAGTGCGGCCGGGGCATCCGATGATAACCTGGTCGCCAGTATTGAGGTGAATTTGCCCCGAGTTACCGGTGGGTCGTAGATAGGTGCCACTACGAATGTACACAGGCTGCGGCTGTCCGAGATCTCCATTTATGTTGAGTGTACAACCTGGACATGAAAACACATAAAACACGGAATTGTAAAATGTGAGATCAATAATGAGCTTGATTGCTGTGTTCTTTTCCTCTTTCTGCTAACTATCGTTGACAGATTAAGTCTACATAACTAACTCTTTTCTTAACAATATTTATATTTACTAAACTAATGAACTCTCCTTTCTTAAGTAAAAATAAAGTATATTTTATTAATCTGAAAAGGTAATTTCAAATTTTTTTATGAATAAAAGATATTTTAAGGACAGATAATCAGATTTTTTGTCTAATTTTAAAGGTAATAAGGACCCTATTTTTAATGGAATATATCAAAGTATTTCATACGAAATCAATTATTAATAAATATATTTACCACTGCTTCGGGAACTAATTTCAGAGTGCCTTAACGAACTAGACGCGTTTGCCCATTTAGGTTCTTCCTGTGCAAGCCAAAAATCCAGATAATCTTCGAACTGATCTTCATTAAAAACTTTTGCAAATCTTGATGGATGTGGGAGTTCAAACCCTGCAGCAACAGCCAGGAAGGCTACGAACACGACAAGCGGCCCCATATTCGAATAGAAGCTACACCTGTCACTGTTGTTGAACTATCGTTTTGTGTAATTTTATACCTTTCATTGATCCTTATAGCCAATCAATATACTGATAATGATTGCTGTTAATCCGTTAAATGAGCGTACTTCTTATCTAGTTATACCTATCTACGCGTAAAGGCTCAAAGTAGTCAAGATGTATTTTTTTATATTGTTAATTTTGTAAAGATTAATTTTAAATTTTAAACGTATATGGTCACCACAGAGCTAAACTAAGCTTACTATAGAATGAAACCCAATCGAGAAAAATACCTTACTAACCTTAGGTAATTAACGTCTTAGTTACTTAGAGTCTATAGATTTGGATATTATATTACAACTATCAACACATGAAAATTGTATAATATCGCAACCACTTAACATTTATTTTTTTATTACTGAGAGGTACACAATAAATCCAGTTTTCGTTTTTGTTATCTTTTTTTTTTTAAGATATAACCATTTTTCACAATTTATGAAACCGGCCTCGTCTGTAACGTACATGAACAATCCACTAAATCTGACAATCACTTTTATCCCCAGAGTCTCAGTTCCGTACAATTGTACTAGCCTTTATGCGCTGTTTTATACCTTTTTGAACATTACTTCTTGGCATACCTGTATGATAAAAGAAACTTCAAACCTTCACTGAACTACATTTCCCTCCTGAATTCTTACGGGTCTATACCGACTAAGCCCACAGAGTGTTCTAACATGGAATCGTATTGCTTGTAAGGTATGCCCGTGAACTAGATAGAGAATAGCTCTGTAAACCTAGAAACACAGATTAAAGGAGGTGTGGTTGATTGTCGTTATGTCTCTTCAAACTAAGCTGACCGATTTCCGCCAATTTCTGGTGTTTACTCCAACTCCTGTCGCACCTTTAGCGAGACAGGTATACTAACTCTGTAACCTGGGCTTTTTGCTAAGTATTATTTACTTCTTTCCCTAAGCTTTTCTGCCTCCTGTTCTTCTCAATAACATTTTCTCACAAAATAAAGAATATTTTAAATTCCTAAACTAGAAAAATCAATTAATCAACTGAAGGTAAAATTATATTTTTGTAAAATAATCTCTAACCATCGTGGTATGACTATATGTGACTACTACTAATATAGTTAGATAATATTAGAGTTTATCCAAATAAACTAAATGGAAGTTTGTTATTAAATTTTTAATTATTGTTTTTTGTTTAATAATTGACTATCGCTAAAATGGTCCCCAAAGATGGCAAGTATACCAAAAAAAATATCCTAACATTTTATCAATAAGTCAATGCGATTCAGTAATCTTGGATTTCTTGGCAATAAAAAGATAAGCGCTTTAAGATTAGACCAGTGACATATTAGCGTAGTGCAGACCATAGTCATAATCTGATACTCTATGTCATACATACTTCGTCATTAGATGTGTTGGTAGATTCAGATGGACTAATCTTATTTCCCTATTGCAGATAAATTGCCAAACTATCGCCTTAAGTGACACAGTCACAATTTGCAGCAAGCGCCGCGCTACGTAAGGAAGAAACCTCTAGATATCCCGGTTTCGGCCGGCACCATTAGGAAGGGGAAGACCAAAGAGTCGCACGAGATACCGAAGATCGTGCGAAGTGAAGTAGCAAGAATCGGAAAATGAATCTCGGGCGTGGTCTAATACAATCGAAATTAACGCTTGGATGATAATTATGATCTTATCTTCTCTCCCTTTTCAAATGACAAGTACTTTCCGTAAGTTCGGGACAATTGCGGAAATTCGTTTTTTAAAGTTGATTTAGATTCTAAGAGACAAATCATGAAAAAAATTCATAGCAAATATAACGAGACTAATTAATGTTGGTGTGTACATATAACGTAACATAATCGTATTTATTTGAAATATAGGTATAGGTACTTACCTAACCTTTGAATTCAGTTCGATTTCAGGATTGCAGAGGTCCGATGCCAGTCTCTCTACGTGGAAAAACTAATGTTCAGGTAAAACAGATTGAACTAGTAGCCGACTTCAAATAATCTTGAGAACAATTAATTACATTTAGTTAATTTACTTTATGTATATTTAGTTACTTATTTATATATAGCTATTGATAAACGGCTTTCAGTTGTTTCTTTACCCATAAGGTTAGCTAAAACAATCTGAACTGATTTGTAACGTTTGCTTAGAGCCTACCATTCTCCTAATTAATTATTTGTGTTATATAGTGTATTAGTAGATGTAGTTTAATGTGGTATATAGAATAGTAAGTAATATTTGTGTACTAATAATAAATTATTAATAAAAAACTTTTATTTGATAATCAAATAAATAATTTCTAGGCAGAAGCATAAATTCAGTTTCAAGATATTAAAAAGAATTTGATCTGGAGCTTGTTCATTTTTAACTCTAGTTTTTATGAGTAAATGTCACTAACAGCACAAAATACACAATGATGAAAGTTACGTCATTATTCAAATCTGAAAGAATTAGTAACGTCAATAACGTTGAAAACTTATCATTATTGATTAGCAGAATTATTATCCACAAAACTTAATTTATGTGAGCGATTAAATCATAATCTAATATTTAATTAGTAGGATTATTTAATCTACTACTGATATTTCCAAACAAAGGGGGCCTCTCGATTCGACAGGTATTAAACAAAGAATATAGCTAGACTGCGTAATAAAGGCATGAGACTAGTAATCACGAATTGGTACAATAACTTATTAATTGCCCTTATGAAATAGGATTGAAGGATTTAAAACGAGAAATAATTTAATAATGCCGAATGATAACCGAAACACCAATCGAAACGCACACACCCAAATCAAAGGCACATTAATTTGATTGAGCTTCCACCATATCCACATTTTCTTCTTGTTTTATTATAAATATCCCTGCATCCCATTTAAATTGTTTGTGTTGTCAATTCTCATCGCAAACATCAGATAATTAACGAGACAAATACCATGAATCTGCCAGATTTGATTTATTGATGTTGAGAAACTTTCTGGCTTCGAACAAACACTCTTGTTCCGTAGAATATAGAAGCGTTTAACTGTGGCGTATCAAATCGTAAAATTAATTTAGTGTTAAGAAGTTCAGTAAGAAGGTTAAATTATCTAAACCGTTATAATTACTATAAGTATTAACTAATCATCATATAGTTCGGTAATGTGAGATATCGCTTGTAATCCTTAATTATTATCTATAAATAAATTTGTCACGGTGAGTTGAGTTTAAGAATGTACTTTGAAATTGTCTTCATATTTGAAGAAG
Organism: Hyphantria cunea; assembly: GCA_003709505.1. Taxonomy (NCBI): domain Eukaryota; kingdom Metazoa; phylum Arthropoda; class Insecta; order Lepidoptera; family Erebidae; genus Hyphantria; species Hyphantria cunea. The sequence goes on along the minus strand of PKRV01000797.1, from coordinate 427,170 downwards.
GTAAACACCAAATATAAGGACCAAATATAGAACTCGGGTCAACAGGCGACTGAATGGTATAAAACAACTCTTATAATGAAGAAACATCCTGCCTAATTCGAGATATATCCAAAAAAAGTCTTCTGAACAACTAAGGAGGAAGATCACGTCACTCACCGACTGACCTAAATAACCGGGTATGGTTACTTCGATGAGTATCTGAATAGGTCGGAAACGAAAAAATGGCATAATGACACCACTGCGCAGTCAACTGGGCGTCTGAACGCAAAATCGACCAAATCGGACAAAACCTGTCCCCGCCAACTTTCATTGCTGTCTTGCTGGTGGGTAAGGAGGTCTTTTACTAAATACAAAGTAAATACCTACTAATACTTTTTATGGCATACTTCAGTAAGGGCCAAGGTCAAGAGACAGTTTTACCACTTTCTGATGGACTAATGTTAACATATAATGACGTATATGTCAGATGTACATATACTAACAGCAACCCGAAATTTTATCAGGTACTAGTAAAATTGGCTCTTAGTGTGTATATCTATTTGTATAATTTGATGGGACCTATTTTTGAATTTTAGGAATATACTAGGAGGTTTATCGATATCCCGATCACCATGACACAGCCACCGTTTTATATGTCGTCGTATATGAGATTTTGTTGTTTGATATATTTAAATTTTCATCAACAGTATTAAAGAATTTTACAGCAGTGCCTTCAAGGTGCTTATCCAATCTATATACATAAAATACTTAATATCTGCATAAAAAGCATTCAATTGTAACCAGATATGTGGTCAATAGCCAGAAATTCTAAAGCAACAAATTTTCATCGAAAACTAAAATTTTAAAGTATCTAAAATAAAAAATCGTCAAACTAAGTGTAACAGATGGCCTAAATGTGCTTTCGGGCAGCGAGATAGCTTTTCCATCTGTGCCTAGCAATTCGTTAATCGGATCACTTCCGGTCAGTGCTTCTATTGAGACCACCACCCGCGCCTGCGAACCCCACAGAGTTGGGACCCCTCCATACCGTAGAATGCATAATCATTTAATTAAATTTAACAAAACTTCCACAATGGCTCTGAAGTTTTTTTTTTTATAAAACCTTTTGATCCAAGAGTGTTTAATTATTTCCTGGGACTCCCCGAGAGTTATGGTTTACTGCCGTTGATCCTAATGTACAGTGATGGTCATGTGGGTGGCATTGGTTCTATTATAAATCACGAATTTTAACAAAAAAACGACTACAGAAACTTGACCAAATTGAAATGGAACCACGCGGAAAACACCAACCAGCTTTCAAATAAAAAAAGAATCATCAAAATCGGTTCGCCCAGTCGAAAGTTATAAGGCAATAAACATAAAAAAACTGACGAATTGATAACCTCATCCTTTTTTGAAGTCGATTAAAAAGCGAATAGCTTATGTAGCCGGTTTTTCATAAGTAAAACCGATTTTATCAGTCAATTATCGTAAAACCATTTTGACTATAAGTATATTTTTTTAATAGTAATAAGTTTATGAGTAGCACCTGAGACAAGCTGCCGGGATGTTTTTTAGTAAAATCACCACATACCTGGGGGGCAAAGTTGTTCACGTCCGTAAGAGCAATTTAGCCACAACCCTACACATATCCCCTTGGTGGTGCTAAAAAACAACAAACGCGGAGTCGTAGGCTGCGGCCAACTAACCTAATATGCCTATTAGGTTAGTTTAGCGGCTTAGCGGCCAGCTAATGTTGAGTTAAGAAATTACCTCTACTCCCCCAACTGTATCCCAACGGTGTCGTCGTGGGGGGACTTGCTTGGGTCAATGATCTCTTGGGCTATGCCGTTAGAGCTACTCATTTGGCCCAGAAGGAGACTCCTGACTAAATGGGATATCAGGCGGAGTTAAACGGCAAGCCAACTGGAACTAGAACAGGAAAAGGACGCAGGGGAAATGCCAAGGGGCAGTTCCAAAAGGTAGACGACCACTCATCTACCGAGAAGGATATTGCGAGGAGAGGGGGAGCCAGGTATATACTAAAAATACACTTCAAAATTTCACACCGATTCTCTGTGAGGCCGTGGTATCACTCTGGCCGAGCCGGCCCATTCTTGCCAAAGCGTGGCTCTCCCAGGGTATAGTAGAATATCACATAAAAATACCTAAATATAAAATCGCTAAATACATATCTTCTATTTATTTAAAAGAGGAAGTTGACTGAATAAAATACCCAGAGATCAACGCACAGCTGGGGTGGCTGTGCGTTGATAAGGGGATAAAATAGAGACTGAAAACATTTAGTTCCGCGCGAGCGAAGCCGTGAGCAAAAGCGAGTATAATATATATATATATATGCAGTTTCATCTTTCTTCAAGCATTAATCGTTAGGTCTCCCTAAGCCGAGGACAGACGGATGGACGAACATGGCGAAACTATAAGGATTCCGAGACAAACTACGAAACCCTAATAAAAGGTATTGTATTAACATATAGATGTACCTATACCTCCACCGTAGGGTAGTAGCAATGAGTATTACAAATAGTTTTTGTTGATTACCCTAAGACAAGTTCAAGTAGTTGCCTTATCAAATGGGGTTTTCCAAAATCTAAAAATTTATTGCCTTTTAAAGTTAAGTAACGTAAAAATAGCTATATATCATCGATTGATTTGATTACATACGGTAATTGAGTACATTGCATGATAAAATCTAATCCCATTAAACCCAAATAACTTTAGAACTCAATAACTAATAACAAGGGCATTTTAATGAGTATTTAAGTTATGATAATAGTTGTTACCTCAGCCGATAACAGAGTTTTATATTAAAGGCAACTGCCCAGGGTCTCCATCCTGTAGGTCCAGTATTAAACTGAGAAACCGGAGAAGGAGGAGAGAAATTGCCCTCACAGACAGATATTTTCTTATTAAAAATAGTCGGACACATTAAATTTTTTCACAAAAAACATATTGGAGAGTTCAATTATTTAATATTCGAAACAATTACTAAGTTTTCAATCCTTATAATTTTTAAGGTTGGAAACTAAAAATATATAAACTTGTGTCCCTTTCACCGTCTCTACGATCGGTATATGCTTAATTAAATATTGATTCTGCCCATAGACAGAAAAAATCTAAAGATTTACTGAATTGTAGTAGAAAAATCTGTTCATCATAAAACATTCTATATTGACATTATGTGCTTGATGTAAAACCTCCAGTTATTATCTATCGGTCATGTTATCACAAGGCGCTTATTCGGAACGCATCTTACTTAATTTACTTAGTACATTATCTGGCGATCATTTATGACAATAACTTTGATTCGTTTACGATAACGTTTATAACGTAAAGTAGAGTTTTTTTTATCTACACCTCCAACGTAATCGGAGCCTATTTACACTATTTTCAATCATTCCAGTTCTGTTTTTATGCCTCTCGCACTTGCATGCCTCATACTTTGATCTTTCTGATATCCATCACTGTACCTTCTATCGGTTGGGACTCCCGTCTGCTAGTCTATTTACTCTATTCTAACTATTGCTGCTTTAATATTTTATCTTATGCTACGGGGAAATAAATGTGGGTACTCTTATTTTATTTTTCTTTTACAATGCTTTTCTTAAATCAACTTATTTTATGGACGACACACTTCTTATTTCTTATTCCATCTTACACTTACAATGTATACTTATTATTTATTATTAATCTACTTTTCTTAAACATCTTTTATCTATATTTATTTTTACTTTTAGGAACATAGCTTGTCTTATCACTATTACATTGGGTGTGTGTTCTATTACTACATTCTTATTTTCTAATTACAATTGTTTTTTTATGATTAGCACTAATATATTATATTATATTATATTATATTATATTATATTATATTATATTATATTATATTATATTATATTATATTATATTATATTATATTATATTATATTATATTATATTATATTATATTATATTATATTATATTATATTATATTATATTATATTATATTATATTATATTATATTATATTATATTATATTATATTATATTATATTATATTATATTATATTATATTATATTATATTATATTATATTATATTATATTATATTATATTATATTATATTATATTATATTATATTATATTATATTATATTATATTATATTATATTATATTATATTATATTATATTATATTATATTATATTATATTATATTATATTATATTATATTATATTATATTATATTATATTATATTATATTATATTATATTATATTATATTATATTATATTATATTATATTATATTATATTATATTATATTATATTATATTATATTATATTATATTATATTATATTATATTATATTATATTATATTATATTATATTATATTATATTATATTATATTATATTATATTATATTATATTATATTATATTATATTATGTAGACATAATTACTTAGACTCTAGTTTTGTTTCGCTTTCTAACTATTTTAGCTATCGTTATGCAGTAATCTAAAAACTCGTCCCTGCCTTTACTATTTATCATCCTAGAAAAGCTTTGTTCCTTAATTATTATATCTAGTTTACTTTCGCAGTCGTGTCGCTCTAGAGTAAAAACAGGGCAATAGCACAGTATGTGGAGTATAGTTTCTTTTTCGGTCGAATCGCAAGTACAGGATGAACTCCCCTTACACCTAAACCTAAACCGTTCCAGGTATTCAGAGAATAACGTAGTGTTACAAAAAATGAACATTCCAGAAAAATACTCGTCAATCGGTTTAACTAAGAAACTTCTAATCGGTTCTTGCGGGCTTCTGGCGCAGAACAATGAACCTTACGTAAATATACAGAGCCTTGAATATACTGATTGTCATGCGGCATAATAAAATATCTAAATTATCTAATATGAAAAGGCGCCTTAAGGACCGCAGTGCAGTTCAGTTTGAGCTATAGTACGACGAATATCTGAGTGATATAAGTGATTAACACAGCGAACTCGGCCGTCTGTTATTCTGAGTTTTAAGAGTGTTTATAATTACGTCTCTTTTACATGGCAGGAGGCTTATTTCTCAAGTTTGTTGAACCCTACCACATAATAGAAGATTTTGATTCACAGAAAACCTGCAAGAAATCATTATCATTATTGTAACCAAAAACTAGCAACATAGTTTCCAAAAACTACTTTCTAGAGTAGCTTAAGTTGGCCTTGCTTATATTATAAATACGAATGTAAATTCCTTTGATTGTTTATTTACTAGGCATTCACATCTTATCTATTGAATCGATATGCCTGAGCATCGCAGAGTAATAAAATTCTATCCGTAACCTTGTGTATAAACTATGTAGAATTTCCGAATAGTAACAGATAAGGGATCATATTTAGTAAGGAGAAGCAGGCAGAACATCTGAAAGCAAAAAACTGCAGCAGGTCATGGACACCAACAACTCAAGAGCTCTTTGGGTTTTCCCCTCCTAAATTCGGTGAAAATCAACGAATGAATTGCTTGACGGCATTCTACGAGAAGATATGTCTCCGCTTGAAACAGCCTATTTGACAATAGAAGAAGTATCATAAAACATATTCATCCCACGAATATCGTAAAAGGTGACCTAGATAGATAGAGAGATAGAAAACTCTTTATTTGTACACCGTTTTTACAATATTAATTGATTACATAAAATGATCAACATATAATATAATGTAGAAAGGGCGGCCTTATTGCATTGATCCATAGGATGGATCAAATAGTATCGGAGAGACTGTAACAGTTGACGGTGCAATTATTTTAAAGAAAAATTTAATTTTTCATAAATATAATCGCGCAACTATTGACTATTTTTGCTTTCCTGATATTTATCGGCAATGCATTCCACAAGCGTACGGCTTCAATCGTAAAGGATTGGCCATAGAATTTAGTGGAATGCAAAGGCATCCTCAGTCTCAAATCTTCAGATGACCTTAAACATTTTCGTGTGTGTCATTAAGGAACTTGAATTTTTCTTTGAGGTAGAGAGGGGCTTTAGGATTGAACAAAACAAAAGAAAACAAGGATATGAGTATTCCGGCGAGAGTGAATCGGAAGCCACTTGATAATTTGACGGAATTCAGAGACGTGATCATATTTGCGTAATCCAAATACAAATCGTATGCAATTATTTTGTAGTCGCTCAAGCCTATCATGTTGTGCTTTGGTGAGATTCAGATAGCTGATATCGGCATAGTCGAGAATTAGGAGGAGAAGTGCTTGTGCAAGTGCAGCCCTAGTTGCAATCGGAAGAAAGTTACGCAGTCTGCGCAAAGACCCGGCCTAAGTGATCAAACTACGCAGGGCAAACTGCAAATAAAAGCACCGGCGGTGAAATGGGTCTGAGGGGAGGTCGCTGTCGAGCTTCGTAGACCCTATACCAATCCATCAGGCTAGTATGGTGTAAGGGGCCAACACTTCCTTCCTGCAGTAGATTCTGGTGATGTGACGACAGAGTAGTTTGCAAT
>PKRV01000797.1:333726-420484 GCA_003709505.1 Hyphantria cunea | reverse complement strand
ATATATATATATATATATATAGTTGTATAATTTATCAATTTAGAATTTTTAAGTAGAAGACATAAAATTGAGTTGCTATCATCATCAACATCAATAACTCATAATATCATTCTGCTGGGCTCAGGTCTCTTCTCAGAAGAAGGTTAAGACCACACGTTCCGCACGCTAGCCAAGTGCGGGTTGGGGACTAGCAAGACTATGTTGTGGCTACGTAACCTTGCCGTTGGATGTTTTTAAGCCGCCCAAAGGCCCTCAACTAAGCTTCACGACTGTTATCCTATGATAATAGCCGGGACTGACTGCTTAACGTGACCTCCGAAGTACGGAGACGCTCATGGTAACATGCCACCAGCGGTCACCCATCCAGGTACTGACCACGCAATCATTGCTTACCGTCGGTGATTGTTTCTAATCACGGAGTGCAACGGGGCTATGAACGCCTCAGTTGCTATCATATTTAGTTATAAATATTCTGATAAATGATTACTATAATACACCAATATTATTAATTATTCACTCACACACAACAAACACACACTTACACTCGAACGTACCTAAATAGGCCAAAACATTTGTTAAAATCGTTGTTTGAATTTAGTATATATTATATATATTCAACAAGCATGTTTCAAATTCTTAATGTGTAACTACGAAACTAAGTTTTTACTTAGTTTTGGTTTTCCTGAGGTAGGCATTAGTGGCTATAACACAGTTTTTAACTATAGTAGCCATCAACCATATTCTTTTGTCTTTTGTTATTTCTTGATTTAAAAAATAAACTTTTATTTTATTTCGATTTTTATTAACACCGATGCTAATAATAACAATCCGACCTAATAATAGTCGCAAAGTATTAACAACAAATGACGTCTCAAGAAGATTATAGAATTTAGCATTAAAGCCAGAGTCTATCAGCGACGGTCACGCCCTTATCACACATTTTAACACGATAAAAATGCCAAGCCTTAAATACGTAAAATAATGTTACATATAAGTTAGGCTTCTTAAAAAAACCTAACAGTTTATTAAATAAAATCAACTTATTAATGTGAGCATTTCATGTGAGTGACATCTTCATGTGAAACTTTCCAAGAATGCAGCCTTTAACCGAATGCTTTTTCCCCGTAAGACTGCGTACATTGCTATCAGGTGAGAAGTATTATTTTATCTACCTTTTAATACACACAACATGGTATTACATATTACCCAATCATATTCCTAGCCTTTATTATTCCCAAGATTATTTGGGGACGGCTACTAATTCAACCGATTTTATCTGAATATTAGTTTTTACACAGAGCGAACTCCAAAACTTTAAGGGTGAACTGAATTTGAAGGTTGAACTAGTTGTCAGTATATTTGAGGGTACTGACTTCCCATAGACTTTCATGACAACCGGGACCGACAGCTTAACAAGCTCTCCGAGGCACGAGCGGGAAACACCGCCATCTTCCATACTCCGAGCTGCCATTGAGAATTTCTTGTAAGAATAACCCAACAGCAGACCGACCCGGGAATTGAACCCGAGACCTCTTGATCTGTAAACGCTTACGCTAACCACTTTGGTCTAAACCAAAGAGGCCGTTTTTGTTTACATATTAACCAATAATGTATATAACTTCAAGTGTAAGTTCTGTTATTTTCTCTGCCATGCCCAGACCCACTCGTCTAGCTCTGCCAGTTTATCCTGTGATAGTACGGCCTGCCTGTAAGAGTACATTAATGAAAAGGAATTAAAATTAAAAAGGGATTAAAGAAAGTCTCAGTATTTTATTATTTAATAGTTCAGAATGTCAATTTCAATAGCCGAATCGTATCAACAAAAGAGTAGGTATAGAAAAAGGTCTACAATCTACGGCGCAAACATTCAACAATGCTTCTTGTTTTCTTTACCATTTGTAGGACCAATAATAATAGAAGCTATCCACCAAGTAGTGGCTGACTTGCGATAAAAATCTGAGCGATAAAAACAAAGAACTTTTAAACCATTTCCATATAACCATATATAATACACGTGCGAGGCACGTTTGTGACGTAACTAGATAATGAGGTAATTTATTAAAACGATTATAAATTTGTGAAATTGATAATCGTTTTAATAAAAGAAAAGATAACTACCGTAGGCGGTAATATTTTCTGTAATTTGATAATACACTTATTATAATACGATTTGTGTCATTGTTCCTAGTTTAGGCTTAAAGATATTAATCAAATTTGATATACGTCAAATCGTCTTTTTGTCCATACCAAAAGCAGAGCATCCCTCCTACGCAGCAGCCAGCCACAACGCAGCAATCGCCCCGACTCACTGCGGACATCACCGCAGCACCGCGCTCCGCATGCATTCCCAACTCACTGGGATCAGCGGACTTCAGCCCCGACTCACTGGGACTAGCGGCATTCAGTTCCGACTCACTGTAAATTGCGGCACTCAGTTTGGACTCACTGGAACTACTCACTCCTGGCACTGGCAAGCTCCACAATAGAGCATAGACAGCTGACTCTTCATACGACGAGTATATCGACCTCCAGTCTTGGAGGGGACTGATGTGGCGACTTCCACATCAGTCCCCTCCAACAAGAAAAATACACAATACCGAAAATACGTCGAACTATGAAATAACGAAGGAAACGAAAAACTAACAATCATGAATCGTGCAATAGAATTCTCGCGCCGATTATCGTATATATTTCACAACTTCCCAACATCAACTGTTGGGCGGTGACCCGCTAGGCATAACCACCTCGCCTGGTCGTGTGTTAGAAGGACATGTGGCCCGTTCTTCCACATGCTATTGGTCAAGTAATATAAGTACAATCAACTGTGAGAATTAAAGAGGTAACATCTCATTACAAAGTGCAAATAGATCGAGAAGTTTTCAAGACGCTTAGCAAGGTAATATGACCTATACTTAAATATTATTCGTCTGCTATTCTATTCTTGGATTCTAAATTAATTACTTTTTTGTAACTTTTAGTAACGAAACACAAAATGCTTATAACATATAATACAATATTAAAAGCAGAAAACAACCCGAGTTGCTCGCCTTATAAAGAATTGATTCTTGAAAAAATTATTAAATTTAATTCCACATGTTTACATTTTTACCAGAGTGTTATGTAAAATAATTATTTAGCACAATAACCAAACAAGTAATTAGTCTTGCCTTGTTGTGAAGCCATAACCAAGGTTTGGTTATCTCAAATTAACCAATACGATAGTAGAACTTTCTGTCATTACTTGACAACGGATTGCCTACACAAAGTTTGAGATTTAAGCCTCGCAATTACTGCAAGCGAGATTAAATTTAACTCCTTACCTTTAATACAATAAAGTTTAAGACACTATAATAGGTACAATCGCAGCTTTGCCTTTTAATCTAAACTATAGTCATATATTACAATCTAAGAAAACCATGATAGATATTAATTCATCAATATAAAGTACATTGAAAAGTCGTGTGTATTATACTTTTCAACGACATTTAAATTGCTACATCAATACAAAACAGAATCGCTTTAACAGTCAACCACCACTATTAATTCAGTTTATTACTAATTTTATACTCTAACGATATTTGGCAAAAAACAGCAACTTTTTAAATACCAAATCAAGTATATTTCATATTGGTATTTAGTATTTGTTTTTTGATTTATCGACTGAACGACAACAATTAAAAGAGCCTTTCAGAAATGTCAGAGCAAAAATATCTGTTTTAACATAAGTGTTCAACCCACTACATAAAGATTGAAAATATAAACATGCGGTACCTACATCTATATATTATATGCAAATCAAAAACTTTACACTCCTTTTTACGAAAATTATGCGCATTATACTTCACCAGCATGAAATTTGGCAAAGTTAAGGTTCATATGGAGGACGAGGCCAGAAAGTTAATAAAGGAAAGGACTTATGGTCGAAAATCGACCACTGGGCGACCATAGTAAAATATATAGAAAGCTTTTTATTTACATTTGGGTACTATTTGAGGTAAAAAGGGTAGGTACTCAGAGTAGGTAGTAGTTCTAAACAGACGGAGCCGCAAATACCTAATAACTAAATCTAAAAATAGCAATTCTAAACGTAATCAACCAACATGTAATGTACCTGATGCAAACTTTAAGCTATTATCCTCATATGGGTGCCAACATGGAGAAACTTTGTTCTGTTAAGACGGAGGGTCTCATTTAAGTTGATAATTATTTAACATCAAAACTTTGTGCCGAGAACTGAACTTGACGTAGATCAATTTTGAGAAGATAATAAACAGGATGCGTAATGACTTTAAACCTACAAAGCTTCTTCTTTGTGAGATTCGAGGTTAATAATATTTAAAGTTAATTTTGCAAGTTTTTATAATAATTTTCAAGTCGCGACAGTATTCGACAATAATTCGTGTTCAATAAAAGACATAATCGTATAATGAATCTAAAATTCAAGTACAGAATACAAACAGGCAACGATTTTAAATAAACAGAGTCAGAACTACGTAATTAGTCATCAGTTTCACATATATTGAACAATTATATACTGTAAAAGAAAAGTTTTTTACAAATAAATTTATGTGTATGTATTTTTATTGCGCCCATAATAAAAATCATTTATTTATTCAAAAATATTTGAACAATGTATTTCTTTTAAGTAAAACTATGAAATGAAGTAGAAAATCTACAAGTATGTTTTCCTAAAACGGCGTTTTTAAATTGAATGTTACAAATAGTTACGTTCTTATTCAACTGTCTATAAGATAGCATAACATATATATACAATATATATTGTATATATGTTACATATATACATCTGTTCAAAAAAAGAGACAGCAGCACAGCAGTTTAGCAGTATTTTTTTAATATCTTATATCTATAATTTAATATCACCAGTTGCAGTGTATAAACCTGCAGGTTGTCAAATTCGCTTATCTGGAACTTTCCCTCTCGTTGAATTTCACCAGTCTAATGATTAAGCCTATATCTTAAGTGTATTGTAAGCGTTCAAATGATCCCTAAAAGTTTTGAATATTTTACTAGTTTTATTAGTACGCATACTAATCGTATTTTATTATTAGGCTCCCAGGCTGTGTGAGGAAAAAGTGAAAATTAGTTGCAGGCGTAGTGTAAAGGTAGAATTGCGCACAATTCAAAGAAATGGGCAGTTCAGTTAAAAGAAAAGAATACTACTTTAATAATAATAATGTGTATATTGCTTTAATATATCAAGTATTAATGCCTTATAATTTTCTTACATTATACTTACTCATATATATTCAATCAATTTATCGTTTGCGAATTTTCGGACTGATACGACCCTCAAACGGTCAAGAAAAGAGCGTACGTAGTAATTCCTCAAAGACCAATAACGCGCTTGTGACTCCAGAGTTGCGGTCTTTAATGGGCGGTGGTAGTCACTATCTATCAGGTGACCAGTTTGCTCGTTTGCCATACATATTACAAAAATGCATACACTTTCTTCAAAGCGAAAGGTAATATTATGGAGGGTACCAATGCGACCTAAATCACAGTGCTGTTTTTGATTGACTTCTTGAATGTCTTTAATACTGTCAGACAGAGATATCATTCACATGATATCATGAGTTAGCCTCCTTATTTGACTTGCCATACTTTAGAGCGATTCAGATTGAAATGGACAGTTTTTATTTAATAACCCAAGAATAATGAAATACTACAATTGTGGCAACACTAATTGTGTCATACGTCACATATGTTTGATGTAGGTGGTGGTGTAGTTTAGGAAATTTTATGAATTTCGTACATATTTCCACAAGTAATGAGTTATATATTATAAATCTAAAAAATATCGTAAGATAAATCGTTTTTCTTACTTGTTCTTATGAGCTTTTGTGCTACAAGTTTAGTGATTCAACCTATTAAGTGAAAATAACAAGATAATGGCAGAAGAACTGAAACCTGTAAAGGAAGATGATTTGAAACAGCTCAAAGAAAGGATGAATTTAATTGCTAGTGCAGACCCTGCACAGTATCATAACGACTTTTCATTACGTAGATACTTAAGAGCATTTCAAACAGTTGATAACGCTTTTCAGGTTACTCCAAATATCTCATAAGAAGTTTTATAATATACTTACCTCAATATAAACCTAATAATACTTACAATATCATGTATTTCAGGCTATCATAAAAACAAACAAATGGCGGGTGGAGTATGGTGTTGCAGAGTTAGGTGATAATAAAGAGCTGATAGAAAAATATTCTGATAAAGCAAGGGTACTTCGACATAGGGACATGATTGGCAGACCCATTGTGTACATTCCAGCAAAAAATCATAGTTCCAGCGACAGAAACATTGATGAACTGACGAAATTCATAGTGTATTGCTTGGTAATTTTTAAATTAAATATAGTATAAATCATATTAGTAATGTCTCCAAAATGAAGGAATAGGAATTGTTATAGCATATATTTGCCTGATAGCTGTAGGTGCTCACCAACCTAATAAATTATATTAAAAATAGCAGTGAAGTTACTAGCATTAAGCTTAATTTTGATTATGATATTGTCTCACTCTGTAGGAACAAGGTCTGCCAGACCCTAAAAAACGATGGTAATGTTAAGCGGGTATTATTTCCAGTTTGTTTGTTTATCATTCTCACTGTATTGTTTTATAGATTTCTATATATTATCGTGAGAGTGTAAATGTAAAATCACACAATCCCACACATTAGGATAGCCTTCTGCATAGTTATTAGAATATTGCAACATAAACTGACTCTTAGTGGATGAGAGGAACAGTAACACAGGTTTAAAGTTTGAAACAATCTTGAACATACCGATTTTGAAGTATGTATATAAATTATATTTTTATATTTTAGGAAGACGCAAGTAAAAAGTGTTTTGAGGAGGTCATTGACAATTTATGCATTGTGTTTGACTTAAATAACTTTACGTTATCATGTATGGACTATCAGGTGTTGAAGAACTTGATATGGCTGCTCAGTCGACATTATCCAGAAAGACTTGGAGTGTGCCTCATAATAAATGCACCAACTTTCTTCTCTGGATGTTGGGCCGTTATAAAGGGATGGTGAGACTTGCACATTTTACATTACATGTTTAGTATTAACATATTGTATTGATATATAGTGAAGTGGTTTCAGTGGTTGCCAACACAATTTCTACTATCCTAAAGTACTGTGTGCTGTGTTCAAATTACACATGAAATAACACTTTCTGTGTTCCACAAATAGTTGTTCTGAGCCTGGGTGCTCTTTGTGTCTCTTTCATATGTCAAGAAATATATTTCTAATGCAAGAGATCTCAAGTGCAAGAGATGATCTGCAGATGCATCTGCCGATGTCTGTGGCCTTATCTGTTTATGTATAGAGGAGACAGACTTGCAGACTTTGTTGACTGTATAACATTATAATTGACAAATTGAATGTATAACTAAATAATGTTTTTCAGGCTTGACGAAAATACCTCAAAAAAAGTTACATTTGTAAGTTCGGAAATGGACCTTTGTCAATACCTAATACCAGATATCTTGCCCACCGATATTTAAACCAAGGAGTGCTGAACCTGACGAACTTTGCTAGTATGGATGACATGTCTTTCATTAAGGTATAGCTGTATAATATATATATATATGTATACATTATTTATAGTTCATATTATATGAATTAATAAGAAAAAAATAATCAACTTGGATTAATATTGTACAAGTATGTAAAAATACAAGAAGCAAAATCATTGCTGTAAATTAAAGTAAGTTTAACATTTACCCCTTTATTCGTAAACATTATTTGATCTTAAGGTAAAGGTTTTGTGTTATTTTAAACTTACAGCCTTAAAATAGAAAATAACACAGAATCTTAATTTTAAATAATGTTTATGAAGGGCTGAGTGTAAAATATCATTTTTTTATTTCTTTCCAATTATGAACTATTTACTTGGTCTTGCCTGAAGTGTTCAAAAATATTTAATATTATTTTATAAATCATATATATAAAGATTCTATAGAAGTGATAAAATGTAGAATTCTTTTATTGAAAATTGAGATCGAATGGATATATATTTCTGGCTATTATGGATAGAATAGTAATATTTGTGAAATACACACCAGTATTCACTTCTCTACATTCAATGAATATTAATCAAAAACTATACCATACCAGTTCCCTGACCTTCAATTCTAAATTTTATACTGTTTAATATTTAACACTTCTTTTATTTAAATTATTTCAACCTTGAACCAATTTAAGAGCTTATCACTCTGGTACAAGTACCAGAAACGGCTGATTTAAATTCAGATTTAATAATTCACAACCTTATTTATTAGTATAAAGAACTTTAATTTCCTTAACAGTATATTTTTAAGTAGTGAACTTAATACATACTATGTATGTTAAATATATGGCCATTATCAGAAGAATCCAGATGCACGATTAATATTGAACTTTATTGTTATGTTGTTAGAGTCACTATTTTAATAAAATAATCTTTATATCAACTATCTCTACTACCATTACAAACTTTGTAGTTATAGTTGTTTTTTGTAAAGCTTAATTCAAATTAAGTTTTTTAATAATTTAAAATTATCGTTACATTTATGTAGTTAACACAAATATTACACCAAAAAGTCAATTAGTCATTGTACAGTACATTTTCTTAGTTTTTTTGCCATTACTTAGCTTTACATATGTGTAGTTTTTTTGTTTTCTAATTTATCAAATAGACGAAGGATTTTACTTGATTATAAAAAATTAATATGTAAGTATGTGTGTAACATGAGAATTGATAGCTTTTTACCTCCCTTATCATATCATCTGAGAGTGTTCTATATAAATGTGTGTGTGTAAAATATGTACCCAATGTAGTGTCATACATTACTAAATAAATCCAAAAGTACAATTCAATTTTAGATTTGTAAGTACACAAGTTACTTTTTTTAAATTCTATCCTTCATCAATGAGACGGTATTTTATTATTTTCTTTGTACTACTAATTAAACTAGTGAATGTGTATGTATGTATATGTTTTGCAATAACCGTAAGAGATAACCTGCTCCAGATAAACCAATATCAATAACATACTTGAGATACTCAAATATTAAAATACATATTATTATTATTATTTATTTTTACTGTTATACAATACTGTGTCCCGCGGTTGGTATCGTTAAGGTACAACAACAACCGCTGGGAACACTGAGTGCAGCTGGTTGTATATATAAACCTTTCTCTTGAATCACTCTCTATCTATTGCTGAAAACTGCATTGAAATCCGTTGAGTAGTTTAAAAAATCTAAAAGAGCAGACACCGAAAACGACTTCATTCTATATCTATGTTATATTTTTTTGATACAATTTAATTTGTACGTAGATATAAAGAATAATTTCTTTATCCAAAGATTAATTTAACATTTCCTTTTTTCACTTTTTACACACACATTAAAATCACTAATGTATCTAATCTAAAAATATTTTATCTGATCTCTTGTCTGAATATTATCAACCGAAAAAATTGTCACGTGTTGTAGACGTGGTTAATACGTCATTCCATTGCCAAAAGTATCTTTCCCATTAACAGAAATTAATATTCTTGTTGCATGTATGCATAAGGATGTACCGTGTTAATTTTATTTATGTTTAAATTTTATTTACCAAATTAATTCTTTAGGATCACATCTCAGCTACCCAAGCTTTGAGCAATTTTCTGTAAACAATATCTATATTCAATGTTGTCTTTACTGTTTAAGAAACAATAGTTTCTGAACTTCGTTACAGATGCGATTAAGTTTCGAACCAACTCTTTAGATTTAGTTTTGTAGTACTTATCATTATATTAGGTTATAAATTGCGTACTGGTCATGTTAGTTGCATAGTTATAATATGTTGTTTTGTCAGTACGAAGTGGTCAACTGATACAGACTATATTCTACTGATGTTCCAAATGTGGTTATTAATGTCTAAACTAAAAATTACGAAACTTGAAAAGAAATGTTTTTTTTGAAATTGGAATTGCTGTTACTTCTGCCTGTTTGTTTTAACTGGCATACATTAATTTTCTCCACTATTTTTACATACGGATATTTAGTCACTGTAAAATACATAAAAAAAGATTAGTTTACAATATTTATTTTGGCAGATATACTACTTACTAAGTGCCATTTTATTCAAAATAACCTAATTGTTATTAGGTCAATAAAATTGAAACTACTAATGCAATAAGGAACCAATCCACACATGCCGAAATCGAGTTCGACACAGAACCATTTAAAAATGGTCTGGGTCAATTTCAAAACGTTTGTGTGTCCTTATTTCGATTTTGGCATGTGTGGATTGGTTCTTTGTTGCTCATGTAGGTCCAATTGAACACTGATATGTCTTTCTTTTAATAATACTATTAAAGTAGTTTTACTTTTAAGTACCTGCTATGTTTCAAGTTTAACCTATTTGAGATTTTATAAGTGTCTAAGTTACATATTTGTTAAGTTGTATTGTGACATTATGCTATTAATAAATGGTCTAATATATACCCATGTGCATTATTAATCCTTTAAATAGCTTGGTAACTATCTGTACTGTTTTATTTTTTGTTTTACTTTTTTTTATTTTAATGTGTATTCTTCGTCTTCCTTTTTTGCCGGTCTCGAAAACGAGACATTTAGTAATGTCAATTTTAAGTCTCTCAAACTCTTTGGAGTAGTTAGACAGTTATACGTAGCTAAGTTACAGAGTTTTAAGGTTTAAGACGTCTTGTCAATTCAACTGTCTATAAGGACACGTGTTTTTAATGACCAAAGTTTGGCAATTTCACTGATGTAAAAGTGAATTTGAATTTTAAAGACATCTCATGCATTGATCGACAACTTTCGGCCAGATGTAAATTGGACTTCAAGGTTGACTAGGCAAAACAGGTATCAGTTCCTATTTTCAGTAGGTATCAGTTACTAATCAATTTGTTCCCGTTTTTACACAGTTTCCAGCTCCTATTCGACCAGTAGCTGAGCATCAAATATAATTACTATCTTATTTAGTCTTCCTTAATAAATGAGCCATTTAATACTAACAGAATCTTTCAATTCGAATCAGTAACTCTTATATCACAAGATTATACACTACTCGTGAATCGATATCGTAAAAAACCGTACACATCATATCTTCAATAAGTATCCACAGCTAACGATGGTTTACTGTAAAATATGTTCGTTTCTATTTATAATTATTATTTACAGAGCCGTGCGACCCGCTGGTCACTATGAAATTGATAAGTCTCATATCTTTTTCGGCACTATATAAGTCAGCTCATGATCCCGTAATGATGTGCGAAGATTATACCTACGTACATATTGCTTAGTCTACGGAGTAGTTGACTTCCGTAATATCAGACGATGTCATCCCAAGTTCTATTATTTGTATCAATATTTTAGATGTCAACCCCCTTTCGCTTTTGATTTTATTAACGGCAGGTAAACATTTACCTAATTACAATACTTGATAACATATACCTAGTTTAGGAACTGTTTCTTCCTATGAAACAGTGTCCTGACTATATGTTTGTCTTTAGTCTGTATAAGAAAAGTTTGCTTTATAAACTCAACGTGACTTTTACGAAGAGAGCTGTATTAAAAGCCACAGCAAACAAGAAAAAGTTTAAAAAACTATAACCCATATGAACTTTGATAAAATTTTAATAACCCAGGCCATTTATTAAATCATTAAATCTATTGACACCCTCATTCATAGAGCAACACGGTAGGGAGTTGCATACACAGACCATTTCTGTCAATATTTATTATATTTTAAACCCAAATAAGCTTAGGCGTTACATTGTTATGACACAGAATAAGTTTGTAGGTAAAATTATGAATGATTTTTTTAATTGTTAGTGTGTGCGAGTTAGTATTGACAAGCCATTATTTTTGTATGCAAGTCTAAAATACATATGTGGGAAGATTTCTCCTCGCAGGAAATTACAGACTATTTTGTATCGGAAAAAGACGCTATAGCTACTAGCCTCCCGTCTGCCGGCCTTCGTTGCTCTATGTCTTCATTCAATAAAATAGTCCCAAGCTAAGCAGAGCTTGTAATATGGGTACTAGACAACTGATATACATTTTACATATACACTTTTGTAAACACATAGATATTACATATAGAAAACATCCAAACTCCGATACAAATATTTGCAGATTATAACTCCAAACGTTTGGTCCGACCCGGGAATCGAAGCTGAAACCTCAAGAATAGCAGTCGCATACGCTACCACCACACCTACTGAGGCAGTTATTTAAAGAAGCAGAGGTTCAGTAGTTTATGCACTACGGTGGAACAAACATAAGACTGCTAAAATTATAACCCTCATTTTTGGTTTCGCCGTAGTCGAGTAATAAGTCAACTATTTAGAAAAAGGTAAGAAAAAAAAACATTATAATAATAATTATTTTACTTGACTTAATAGTTTACAAAACAGTTATACAAACACGCTCGCTGTACAATGTGTGGCGATTTACATCAAACAGGGCCATTTAGTGCTTTGAGCTTGAGCGAAGAGTACTATATCCCATCCAAGACTTAGGAACGATATAGATACCGCAAGGAAGTGGGCAGTACATGAAAGTTTAACATGCAATATTTATATCATTCCTATAGTGGGTCGCTCATATGTTACAGCACAAATCATCAGTCGTAAGTAGCATTGATTACATGTCAGTTGTAAACTTTAACACTACAAATAGTCTTCTCTTTATTATAATCACAATATCGAAAAAGTATTAAAAATCAAAATTTATCACAAAAAAATACAGTTACTTAAAACTTAATTGAATTAAAATACCATTTTGTAAAATGTTTTATAAATACTGGTTAATCAAATGTCACTCACATTTTAATAGTAATTACAAACCAGAAAAAAGTACTTAAAGTATTTATTGAGAATTTTTGTTCAGTCGTAAAAGCCTAAAATTAATAAGGATTAATACATAATTGGCACATTTTCTTAGTGTCACCACTATTTCAGTATACCTTAGTGTCAAGTAAATTGTAACCCAATATTTTTAGTAGAGGATACAAGAATGTCCAGTGGCCAACTAGTATTACTATTTACACAGCTAAATGCCATCAAATCGCTTCAAACTGGTTACATTTACCCAATCACTAAGTTCCTTTTATAAAATTTTGATTTATAAGGTTCAGGCACAAAACTTGTGCTTGGGGCCTGTATTTTAAATTAAATATTGACTAAATAAATGACTAGTACTTTTTAAAGGAATGTACAAATTTATTCATATAATATATGGAATGATTTTGTGACGCTATTTGTAAAATAACTGTAAGCCAAAAATATATTTTTTCTTTCATCAAATCAATGTCACACCGTTAAAAGAAAACGCGCCGAGTATAGGAACATCAGAAATCATAGGGTGAAGAGAATATCGACGGCGTGTACACGAACTGTAAGGTCGCTGTTATGGAACGACTAGTATATATATTAAATAGTTACAGTATATTATTTACAATTAAACTATCATGGATAATGATATGAGGTTGCATGACGAAGTTTATCTACTACGAAGTCGTAGCTATATACAAAGAAACGACTTAGCTAACAAAACATATATACGTAAACATGTAATAATGTTTATTTTATTCTTAGAGCAACTCCTTTTGTTGGTGATACATATGGAATTAAATTGCTATTTGTCTGATAATTTTAATTTTTGGATCTACTTCAAAATGAGTGGTACGAAGCTAACCTTACTATTACTTATATCGGAAACTAATAGTGGCGGTGGACGGCGCCTCTTTCATTCCAGCCATGGGTACTTATGAGCGCGAAACGAACGAACGAACCAATTATTGTCGGTATCGCTAAACCCGCTCCGTCCGTATCTCTAAACCCGCTCGGTCCGTATCTCTAAACCCGCTCGGTCCGTATCTCTAAACCCGCTCGGTCCGTATCTCTAAACCCGCTCGGTCCGTATCGCTAAACCCGCTCGGTCCGTATCGCTGTGAACGAACACGCTCTACAACTACACGGTACACGCACTTGCACAATCATCTATAACTACGTAATAAAACTAGGGACTATCGTTTGACTACTCCCTGAATTTGCCGATAGAAGTATTGCCGAGCGTTAACCTCGAAGCGCGAGTATCACGGTAGAGAACAATAAATAATTCGATCGAGTCACGGTAATATTCTCTATAGTGACGTCACAAGTTTCTATTTAATACATTATTCATACAAAATTGTCGGTTTGAGAGATAATAAATAATTAGACTGAGATGTCATCTACCCTATTGATATACGTCGGTTGGGTGAGTGGGGTCACGGGGTCACAGGGTGAGAGGTGGTCACATACGTCCCGCTGCAGGATCCCGGCGAGGCAGCATGGAGGCGAGTAGTACGCTATTCATACAAAATTGACGGTTTGTGAGATGATGATAAAAGTAAATAATAAAACTGAGGTGTCACTACCCTATTGTTACACGTCAGTTGGGCAAATATGGACGTGAGGCCGCAAAGGTGACCAAGGTCTCACGCGGTCTACCGCGGGGTGTCGGCGGGGAAGCGTGGAGGCGAGTGGTATACTATTCATACAAAATTGTCGGTTTCAGAGATACAAAAGTAAATAATTGGGCTGAGGTGTCATCTACCCTATTGATACACGGCGGTTGGGTGAGTGTGGTCACGGGGCCACGGGGGTCACACGCGTTCTGCCGCGGGGTGTCGGCGGGGCAGCGTGGAGGCGGGGCCGGGCGCGGGCGCGGGGGCGTTGGCGGGACGCAGCAGCTGCAGCAGCAGGCGCAGTCAATCGGCCAGCACGCTGTGCGCGATCACGCTCAGGTCGTCCTTCAGCACGCGGAACGACGGCCGCTCCTCCGGCGTATGCCGCCAGCACATACGCATCACCTGTACACGAACACACTAGTCAATACTGACCACTAGACCTCCGTGTGGTGATGGATTAAGAATAGGATAAAAATAGGAGTGTCACTATCCCTATTCATCTAGTAGATGTCGTCAGAGGCGTCTAACGGAGCAAAATATGCAGGCATCATCAATGCGAAGAGATAGAAAACTTGAAATACTCGTAAACCTGATACTGACCTGTCTGGCCAGCGTGACGAAAACCTAGCTAAGAAGAGGCCTATAGGCGGCAGGGGAATGTTAAAGGCTGTTGGCGATGATGAATTGACTGACTTTCAATTGGGTGACGAAAACTGACATTTTATTATAAATGCAATATTATATTTCAATGTATAGTAAAGGTCTTACATTGTATATTTCGTTGAGACAGCCCTTGGGTTTCTCGAGTACCTGTCGTCGCGTCACGACCATGTCTACCACTTCAGAGTTCTTCATACGTCCGTACGGCACCTTACCGCATGTGAACACCTCCCACATCAGCACACCTATAAATTAAAAAAAAATTATGTTCTTCATATACTGTATGGATATGAGCGATTTTAACACAATGTACAGTCACAGGCATAAATATAGGCATATCGGCCATAATTTGTCTTTGTATGAACATAGCAGATCTTTTTGTTCATAAATATACAATAATAGATGATACTAAACGTTGTTTTATCAAAAAAATATAAATATAGGATTGGGTCACCCTCATCATTTAAGGGTATGAAAAATAAATATTGGCCGATTCTCATAACCGATCTACCCGATATGCACACAAAATTTCATAAAAATCAGTTCAGCCGTTTCGGAGGAGTTTAGTAACAAACACCGCAAGAATTTTATATATTAGATAATAGTTATGACATTAATTCCAAAATAATGTGATACGTCTTAAAGATGATGATGATGATGATTATTTGGGCCTGTATTAGAATCTTTTTTAGCTTTATGAATACAATCAAATAACACTTACCAAATGCCCATACATCGGATTTAGATGAGAATCGTGTATAATTGAGTACTTCGGGAGGCGCCCACTTAATAGGGAACTTGGTGCCGCCAGAACTTGTGTACTGATCGTCTAACACGTATCGCGCCAAACCAAAATCTGCTACCTACAATACAAATATTTACAAAATGAATAATCTGCTGATATGACTAGTATAAATGTTTGTAAGTACTTTGTAAAGAAACATCAAGAGCCTTTTACAATCTAAGGGTAGTGGAGACACGAAGATTTCAGCACGACGGACCGTCCCGACCGGGGCGGTACTGCTCCCGCACAGGATATCAATGTAAAATGACATGTTGTCGTATTTCGTTGATGAGTGCGAGACCAGAGGCCCAATGATGCATAAGCTTCACTAGGCCGCCAAGATGTGGGTCAGCAGGTTGCATTGTTGCATTAAAAATAATAATAATAATAATAATAATTTCTTTATTTCTCTTCTCACAACTACATGGTAGTACATGTTCAATGAACATGTACTACCGGAACCGGTTGCGGTACACGGTGCCGATCTCGAAGTTGTTCAAAAATATGTATACCTTGGGCAGGCTTTGCAGTTAGGTAGAAACAGCTTTGAGGACGAGGTGAACGGAAGAATCCGGCTAGGTTGGGCAGCGTTTGGGAAACTTCGTCGGGTCTTCTCATCATCGATCCCACAGTGCCTAAAGACGAAAGTCTTCAATGCGTGCGTCCTACCCGTAATGACTTACGGAGCCGAAACGTGGACACTTACGGTTCGACTGGTCCATAAGTTTAAAGTCGCTCAGCGTGCAATGGAGAGGTATATGCTCGGCGTTTCTCTAAGGGATCGCATTAGAAACGAGGTGATCCGACTAAGAACTAGGGTCATCGACGTAGCCCACAGGATTAGCAAGCTGAAGTGGCAGTGAGCTGGCCACATTTGCCGAAGCACCGATAACCGTTGGGGTAAACGAGTTCTTGAGTGGAGACCGCGTCTCGGCAAACGTAGTGTAGGACGTCCACAAGCCAGGTGGAGCGATGATTTGCGCGGGACGGCTGGCAGGAGCTGGATGCGAGAAGCCATAGATCGAACTAAGTGGCGTAAAATTGGAGAGGCCTATGTCCAGCAGTGGACTACGATAGGCTGATGATGATGATGATGATGAACTACATGGATTATTAATTAATTCTTATCACAACACAAAAACAAGATACCGATACAGCAATTGTAAGAGGACTGGTGTCTGAATTAGACGTGAGTCTGTAGATCAGTTCACCAGGCACTCACCCCGCTGACACATAGGTGTTTGTAAAGTTACAATATAGTTTTTTTGAATAAGACACAGATATTACGGCATTGTCTGCATTCACAATGGTGATCACCACTCTTGGATTCTGCTAATGCTTTCCATCAAGCAGAGTAGTCATTTTGGCAGAGCCTTACATAAAAAAAGGACATTTTCAATAGAAAGAATACATTTCATTTATAAAAAAGTTTTATAGTACAATATTTGTACATGTAATAAGGTATATTACCATTTTCTTTTTACGAATAACAAATTATTTATTCACATACAGCACTTAAGTCGATAAAGTGTTTAACTTTTTGTTTTTAAGAAAAATAGCAGTAATAAATAGTATCTGAAAATTGAATCTGCCATAATTCCTTAGGTCAGTGTCTCAATTTAAGAGACACCTTTATAAATATATAGTAATTTTTTAACTTCAAACTTACTTTTACGACATTTTCATCTCCCACCAAACAATTCCTTGCAGCTAAATCTCGGTGAATATAATTATGCCTTTCCAAATACGCCATGCCTTTGCAAACCTGAAAATGACAAATATTTTTTGAGATTTTTTAAAAATATATTATTTCTAAACTTAACATAAAATAACTAAAATATTTTTTTAATAAAATGACTCAAAGTTCTAATAATTACAAATTAGATCTAGAAAAGCAGCAACGTATTGAAAATATATTTCATAAAATACTTTCTAAAGAAAAAATAACAAGCTGCTTTTATGTTTTCTCTATTTATTTTAGTTTTAACATTTGATTGAATATTATTTTCATAAAATTTTATAGGATTTCAAGTAAAAGCTTACAAAATATGATACATGGGACTTGCTTTTGAATAGATGATGCTTTTGAATAGCGTAAGTACAACAAAATTATTTATTGAAGCTCTAAAGACAACTAACTATGACAAGACAAAATAAAAATAAAATCAGAGCGCTCTAGTGTGAGTTTATATCTCATCATTAGACTCGTCACCTCGCTCTCAAGAGAGTGCGTTTGGTGTTGCGATTGGTGAAAATGAGGGAAAAGCGAGTGCACCTGTGTTCACGCATATAATTGTGCACTATAGTGTCTCCAGTGTGGTTAAATGATTGATCTCTGTTGAGAGTGGCTGCTGTGACCGAGATCGGATAGGAGTACATTATCCATCATTAATAAATTCACACTAGGCCCTCTGAAATATGCTATCGTAGTACTAACCTGTATACACATGTCGAGTAGGACGGCAGGACCTAACTGATCTGGCATTGTGCGTCGCAGATAGTTGAAGAGAGAGCCATTCCTCATATATTCCGTCACTATGTAAATCGGCCGGTGTTTTGAACAAACGCCGTACAATTGGACTAGGTTCGGATGTTGAAGTTTGCTGAAATAAAGAGTAAGATTATTAATAATATATTTCTACTTTACTATTCTCACATACTAAAAATGTATATACTATGATTTTTAAATAGATTTGACTATAGATCGATAATAAAAAAATTTTCGTTAATTTTGGCAGTGTTATTGTAATAAGGTCGTAAATCATAAATACATACTATTGTGGATTTAAACTAATCGTCATGTATGAATATTAATTATAATAATTCATTATCAAAGCCCGAATTGGCTGTGTGGTGAAAGATTAAGAGCACAGAATGCCACCAATACTTATTCACCCCGGGGTGGTGGTTGAGTGTTGCTTAAGAAACGTTTTAAAGAGCAAAATACGCAGGACAACTACAGAGAAGGAAAGCTTGAAAATTTTTTCCAAATGATCTGATAAGCGTGGAAAGCAAAAACTTCCTTTTTTTAAGATTCCATGTCCATTACAGTCTTTAGGCTGTTGGTGATGATAACATTAATTAATCAAATAAAGGTCGACGGTCCCTATCACTAATTAATATAAGTTCAAACGTGGTTTTAACGATAAAAAACAATCAATAAATTGGTATGTTAAAATTTTTACTGACTATTTTATATATCCGTGAAAATTTTAACATCCACAGTTCTTTGTTTTTTGATCGTTAAAATGTTTAAACTACTCTACTCGTTTTTTTGCAAATCTACGTTATTAATAATAATAATAATGTGGGTGTGAATCGCACTGCAGTTGCAGTGGGTACCAGATTCACCTCGCTTGCTCTGGCTATAAAGAATTGGCGCATATCTATAGTGCTTGGTACTAATGATCGCAAGAAGGTTCGAGAGGGCAAAGAACATCATGGTCAGTTTTATCGGGTTCTAAACAGGCCTGATGATGAATAGACTTCAGTGTCTACATCTTGGCGTACGTATGGTGATCTCTTCGGAGAAACCGAAGGTTTTATTTTTGCGATTATGGACAAAGTTATCATGACTAATAACTATCGGAAATATATCCTGAAAGATGGCACGGTTGATAACTGTCGGGAATGTCACCGTCCTGGGGAATCTATTAGCGATATTATTTTGTGGTTGTTCTCGTCTAGCTAACAGTCCTCAACATCAACAACTTGCCCCTAAATATCATCTTGAAAACTTTAAAGGTGCCATACTACAAGCACGTGTCCGACCCAGTTCTCGAGAATGGTCATGCTACGTTATATTGGTATTCATAGTTCACGGATTAATTGCCAAGAGCCTCGACCAACATCTTAAGAGACTCACGTTAGACGGCTGGATTCAAGTGTCTGATGTAGAAGACAATCCTCCTAAACATGGCACGTATAGTGAGGAGGCAGTCCAGTGTACTTGTAATAATGGAGGTCAGGGGCTTTACTTTGTCCTGTCTGTCTTAGTTTTAAGAAAGATAAGTATAAACTTACGTCATAACCTTAGCCTCGTCGATAAAATCATCTTCGGACATGGTACCCTCCTTCATCATTTTGACAGCAGTGTCGATCCTGCCCCGCCACTTGCCACGACGCACTACACCAAACTGTCCTGCGCCTAGTTCCTCGTTCAACACCAGCTCTGAGGGATCGATCTCCCATTTGTCTAAAATAAAAAATGATTTCATTAGCATTCGTCTCTGAATTTCGAATTAAAACAACGTTACTTTAAAATATTACTTTAAAAACATTTCAAGTTATTTTTTATAATGAATTGCAAGGGAACACGTCTGGGAATACTTTTATAAATACATTAAATATTTTTCAATATAAAAAGAAACAGAAACTGAAGAAATAAATCCTCAATTCACATCACGACAGTAGGTGGGGTAAATTCAGGGTTTAAAGTCAAAAGAAATGGCCGCTTACGTTAATTTCATTTAAATCCTACAGTTACTAGGCATTTCTTAACTCATAGATATTGGAGAGAAGAAGTTACAAGATTTAGAATAAAAAAAAAAACAAAAAATAATGTCTTTAGATCGTTAATTTCTTTAGATGATGTACATTAAGTGGTCACATTTTCAATGTCCACACCGAATTCTAATCTTGGCCTTAACATTAAATACTTTTGAACACCAAACCTAACACATACATTACTAAGATTCTCCTACATATATTGCAATATATCACATAATATTCATCATAGTTACAAACCAGAGTAAAATTACATTTTGATTCGTTTCGTATGCTTTAAAAATTAATAAAAGTTTCTTCAGTCCCCAACCCGCACTTGGCCAGCGTGGGGACGTATGGCCTTAACCCTCTCCTGAGAGGAGACCCGAGCCCAGCAGTGGGACATTATGGGTTGTTGATTGAAAAGTTTCTTACCATGTGAAAATCCGGCAGTCGGAGGAGCTGGTCTATCGCAAGGGGAGGTTTTGAGTCGAGAACACAATCCTCCGCTGTTATGCTTGTGGTAGTTTATCAGTTCTGGTATACTTGAGCAGCAATGTTTATCCGACAAATAGAATTCCCCGCGAGCATTCTGTTTTATATGGTAATGTTTAGTTTGAGAGTGATAGTGTTCCGTGCCCGAGTGGTAGCGCTTTTGTGGGTCGATACTGGAATGTAAGGAGCACAAACATTAGCTTTTTAATTAATCACCGCTCATGTTTAAGGTCATATAACTTATAATAAGACTTCCTGAAATGAGTGGAGAGAGAATTATGGATGATTTAATAACTTCCTATTTGCAAAATTTGAGAGTAAAAGTAATTTGAAGGATTATAATACAAATAAATTGTTACGTATATATACTTAGTTATATCGGCAATTGTCAGTCATATGATACTGAGTTAGTTTTTTATTTATTAACCACCCGGATCCAGCAACGGTGTTAGATCACTATCGGTGATGATTACTATCTACATCACAGGCAATTAAATTTCGACTGGTAAAAAAGCGGCAATTTATAATATACTTTAAGTGACATAAATACGGTATATTATGATAACAACCTTACAGGCATGAGAACTAGATGTGAACATCTAATTTTATTCTCAGCTATTAGTGACCTTGTTGAAGTGCGAACTGTGAGACCATAATGTTGCAGTCAGAACTCGAGATGTATATCCTAGTTCACGACTAACCATTAAACTAGATTACGTGTCAGAAAAACATTAAGATTCTTTTTTTTAAAATAATATTCAACATGTATTTCATAATCATATGTTCAACTCAACTACATAACAATTAACGCATTGCAACATGGACAAGAATTTAATTTTATCAATATGCAAATCTATGTGGTGACCATTTAAGAATATGAAGTGTGACCCCATTTCATTATGTGGGTCCAACACCACTGCGAAATAATGTATGTAAATTTGATACAAACCCTATACGGATCTGTCCAGCCGGAAAACTTGTTATAATTGACCAAAACCTTTCTATAAAGTGCCACTATGTCCAGTGTTAATGATGATCTATTCAAGTTTGTTTTAAACCCTTGTGAGGCACCCATAGCCCAGGTGCCATCGGTCATTAGAAACAATAACCAAGCATAAGCAACGACGGCGCGATCTGTACCTGGATGGATGACCGCTGGTGGCATATTACCATGAGCGTCTCCGTGATTGGGAGGCCACGTTAAGCAGTCGATCCCAGTTGTTATCATAGGGTAACAGTCGGGAAGCTTAGTTGGAGGCCTTTGGGCGGCTTAAAAACATTCAACGGCAAGATTACGTAGCCTCAACGTAATCTTGCTAGTCCCCAACCCGCACTTGGCCAGCAAGGGGACGTATGGCCTTAACCCTCTCCTTAGAGGAGACACGAGCCAAGCAGTGGGTCATTATGGATTGTTGAGTGAGTGAGTGAGTGATACTTACACTTTGGTGTATAGCGAGAGTGTGTACATGCCCTTAGTGGAAGAGTTGCGGACCACGAAGCATCCTTCCTTGTCTTCTTGTTTAAGTAACGATTCGGCGCGTTGGCGAGACATCTCACCGACATACCACCTGTAAATCCATACATAGGATTCAATATTTTGACTGCCTTAGTATTTATATCAGTTGTCTAGTACCCATAATAAAAGCTATGCTTAGTTTGGGACTAGTTGACGTTATGGGTAAAAAAATTACTGATTGTTCAGACATAGTGAGTGAATAAATGAAAGAGTGAGTGAAAGAGAGATTTTAATCTGACAAATAATCGCAAAATACCATACATCTGTAGACTACATCTATATTGGGTATTTACATTAAAATTTGATATCCATAACTATCACCCACGCAACAAAAGCGTTTATCCCTTTTCGTAACTTATCTATTTTGGCTTTCTTGTGAACTTTATCAAATAAAAAATCTTAAATACCATTGTTTTTCGCATTCTTAATTTATTTATATAGGTAGAGGTATTATCGGTAAGATGTGTTGATGCGTGACCAACACCCATTATCTAAACAAAAACATCATATAAAATCAAACAAATACGCGAAAACCTCATTCTAAGGCAAGATGTAAAATGTTCATACTAGAAAGAAAGAAAGAAAGAAATACAAAAGGTAACTTAACTGTTTTAAAAAATGCCAAAAATGGACCCAATTCAGCATTATGTTACACAAAGCGTCTGACGCTGGTTTTTAATTGGGCCCAGGTGAGGCTATGCATTTAACATTTTCGTGCCATGTGCCATACTCAATTATAAAATTTTAAATACCAATATTTTCGCATTCTTGTTTTATTTAAATATGGAGAGGTATTGTTGGTAAAATGTTTATAGTAGTTTATATAGCTATACCTACAATAAATACAGAAATTACACAGCCCATCCCAATAAACGAACGACCGCATTCTATTAAACACATTTGTGATATACAAGGAAGAAGAGGCTATTTAAAATAGAAATTGTTAATACAGATCATTAAATTTTTCCTCATTTTAATTTATATCCGACAATAAAGTGTCATCACCATGCACATCAATAAATCGAAGCATATATGTCGCTACAATAATTCAATTCAGTTAATACTAACTTTACTGTGCGTGCTAATGTCGGTTATCGCGGTAAAAAGCTAATGTCCTTCTTCAAGCATATAAGTATAAGAATACCAAACTGTTTAACCGTGAAATGGTTAAACAGAAACAAGAACTTACTCGTATTTCTGCAATCCAATCGTTTCTTTTTCCTTAACATAATTACTTGGAATGTAACCAACAGATCTGGAAACAAAAAGAGATATTTTTAGATCATAATTTAAAAAAAACCTTTTCTTCAAAAATTAAGGTACTTGTACATATTTCATAAAAAAGTATATTACTAATTTTTATTTAAAAAAAAACAACGCCCGCATTAGGAATATCCATATATCCTCTATGGCGGGAGACTTTAGAAACATACATATGATGGAGGCTAAGAACACCCTGACTCAGAATGATAATTTGTGAATCACACAAAATGTTGTCCTATGTTGGGTTTGAACCCACAACACTCATCGCAGTAAAAAACCGCGTGGCGACAATTGGATTTATAAGTATTCGCAACGCCATCCGTGCATTCAAACTATAGGTGGACAGTACGTACGTTTAATGTATTTTTTAAATATTACAAGGATTTGTTTCGTAAATTCACTGATAGACAAATTCAACAGGTTCCTAGCACGTTGAGTACTTAATATAGTCATTGGTATTCAGATTTTATGATAAGATTGTCTTTTTTTATAACTTCCGCGCTCCACGCGGGACAATTGACACTCATAATAAAGTCTGTATAATAATTTTTCAAATAAATTTTAATTCTTTACTAAAACTAACCATAATCATTTGCAAAAAATATTGATGAACAAGAGAATAACACAAGTCGCAGTCAATATATATCTGTACTTACCCATTTTCGTCTTTTACTTTCCACCAATGGTCTTGCGAATCGTCTATAACTTCGTATTCTGCGCCCTGTAATAAAAAATTTATTGTCAATGAATTCGATCGGTGTACTGTCGTCAGTCATGATAAATTCAGTGAAACCAGAAAAGTTTAGCAAAAAGGTATTAAGGAGATGTCAGAATTAATCATCATCATAGGTCCACCCTACTCAGAATCATTACAATCAATGTTTTTCTTTTCACACAACGCCATTTTGCCTCAATCTAAGCAGAGCTCGTGTTATGGGTACTAGATAGCCGATATAAATACATATATACTTTGTTTTCACGCAAACACATATTTGTTGTTGTTGAAACAAATATTTGCAGATAATACAAACATTCGTTCCGACCCGGGATTCGATCCCGAGACCTCAAGCACAGTACATGCTACACTACACTGCACCACAGAGGCATATTTAATATCGCGAAGACATATTGATCGATTATGGCAACAAAGCCCTAAAAATGTTTTTTTCTTTTACTTAACATTACAATATAGGAATATTGGAGTGTTAAGTTATAAAATATGTTATGAAATCCCATTAAATCCTCTGAATTTCATAAACATACGTAAAACAGACAAAAAAACATTTAGACTCAGATAGACAATTTGTGGTTCACGTAGTGTTATCCCTTGTGTGTATCCAAATTTATCACAATATAGATTAAGTATTTCGAATTGGACAAACGATGCTGTAAAAGGCTAACCTATTTAGTTAAAACAGCCTCCAATATTGTTTTACAACCATAACTCATTTTAGTAAAACTGCACAATATAACTTTCGTAAAACCTCAGAAACATTCCAAGAATATTGTCTCCCTACATAATAATAACAAGAATAAAGTTAATTGTTTGTTTTGTGTGTTTAGTTTTTTGTATACGAACGCCTACTAGTTTAACCAAAAACTGATATGGCTGATTGATCGCGTAATCATGCTGAACGGCCATTATGTTTAAGACTTCCCCAACTTTAAGCCTTATAGACAGCTTTGGAAAATTTTAAATGAAGTCATAAACGGAATGTAAACTTATTCAGTCAAACTAAGCGATGAATTATTAAATTTTAATCGGTTTTATTAGGTATTAAGTCGCTGATACCCATATCATACCAATACCTACATGTTTTAAGTTCAGTGAGCCGGGAATTTTTGGCGATTGATCGCTTGATTAAGAGCTTGCGTAGAGGGTTTTTAAATTTTAAATTTTAGATTATTATTATTTAAAAATACTATCACTAAATTAGCCTGGCAGTTTATTATCCATTACAAATCCATTAAAACACACGAAAGAGCTGCACATTCACTACATCATATGGTACAAAGTACTTTGGAAAATTTTGATTTATTTGTTGCAAGATTATGGATTAGGGATAGAAATCGTTGAACGAGGAGTTCTGTGGAAGTGAACAACTAAATCAGTGGAATTATTAAACTTCTCAGAATAGGACTAATATCATTGGCTGGCTATAATTTCCATTATAATTAATTTGCATTTTATTGCAGTAGCATGAAGAGCATAATATATAAATGGTAAAAAAATCTATATCCGCCCATTTTTCTTCAAGTAATGGGTAACATATGAATTCTGGTATTAGAAATAACTTAAGATAATAATTTAAAAATGTTATTTGTTAATGACCTAATTAATTTGATTGGTTTTAAAGATTTGATCAGACCTAAGCAGTTTAGATCGCCCAAAGAAAATTGCACAAAAAATACGAACACAAAAAAACACGAAACTCAACCAATAAAACTCCATTGTTACCAACATTTCTGTTGGTAAAAATGAAACCCAAATTTACGTCATACTTACTTTAATGTTTTTTTATAAGTATAAATTATAATGAAACTACGTATGACAATAGCAGTGTCAAGAAAATAAATTCTTAAAATAAACTGAAAACCTACTAAAGCGCTTCGCTAGCGTATACAGTAGACCATAACCTCCCATTATGTGAAGAGGTCAACGTTTATACGTGGTCTATTAAAAGCTGTTCGTGCTGATGATGAATAAAGTCATCATATTTTTTGTGTATATTTATATAACATAATTCTTCTTTATATAATACTTAATGGCACATTGTCATTCATCAGACGTAAGCCACTATAACACTAATTATTATACAAAATCTTTTTGCAAAAAAATTACATCATGCTACTGCAAAATTACTGAGTGGCTTTGAGTGGAAATTTAAAAAAAGAGGTTTGGGTATTTGTTACTTCTAATAATAGCTCTGCTAAAATTTGTATTAAATCTAATAAACATATTGTAAAAATTTATAAATATTACTTACCTTCTCCAAAGATAGATCTCCACTTTCGATAGCTTTGAACGGATACAAAGCTACAACAACCTTCGTCCTCTGTTTCTCCTGTGAAAAAATGCGACACAATAATTAACTATCAAGGCATAAAGCAGGTACCTGTAGTACTGAAGGTAGCGCTATAGTTGAGTGAGCCATTTAATACAGGCTGAAAATCATAACAATAATAGTTTTACCCTAACACATAATAGCTCCGAACGTCAGCTGTTTCAATAGCTGTGGAGCTAAAGAAGACAACATGAAAAAACCATTAGGAAAAAATCTTTTAGTTCCACCGCTAGTGCAACAACTGACTCTCACCTCGCTGACTTCTGAACATTAAACATCTGTTTAAATAAAATTCATTCGGTATAAAGTTATAAAAAAATTGTAACGCTACTGCCCGTACTATTACAGCCTCCTGTCAATAGGATTCTCGAGCATAAATATAATTTTGGTTTTATGAATATCCATTAATGATCATCGCTTATTTAGCTTTTGCCTGCGGTTACGCCCGTTACGTATATTTTGATTATCGCAGTGATTCTTTCAACAGATATATCTTTTTTTATTTGTCATCCAATTGAAATAAAACAAACACAAAATGTTATGTGAAGTTTAATACAATACATGAGAGAAAACCGCAATCAAATCGATTGTGCTTCATTTGAGATTAGCGCACACAAACACACAGACAAACAAACAACATTCTGTCAACTGTTGTTTTGAGATTATTTACTTTAAAGATATTGAAGAAAAACAATTGAAGTGGTCATTACTTTTTCTTAAATATCTTTAGTATATCGACATCATCCCCCTACAATTTTATTTTAAATACACAAGTAAATAAAAATAAGCGATGATCATTTCATGGATATTTTTTTATATCTATCATTAAACGGACTAAATATTTAATAATGAATTAAATTCAAAATGTTTCGTGTTGTATATACGAATGACTGAAACGTCACAATGTAAACTACTGTAGTAAAAAAAAACAATTGGCCTACATCAGTGTACTACTACTTTTAAGAGAGCATTATAAGCTGATCGCCTCGTTTTACTTTTGACCTCAATTTCGATTATTTTGCATGACACCGATTATTATTATTATTATTTGTTTTTATTATATATACCAAGTGCATTTGGGTCCGATAAGATCCTGTTCTACTTAAAGTCGTAAGTTACTTGGATCTTGATAATGTCATAACTACTTAAGCCTATCCTTACAAAAGAGGTTTTGGCACACTATACATTGCTGGTCAGACCGGTAGTTATATTGAATAAATAATATAATCATTTAGTATAAATATAGTTATTATTAGAGTCATCATCAACAACCCATAACGTCCCACTGCTGGGCTCGGGTCTCCTCTCAGGAGAGGGTTATGGCCATACGTCCCCACGCTGGCCAAGTGCGGGTTGGGGACTGGCAAGACAACGTTGTGGCTACGTAATCTTACCGTCGGATGTTTTCAAGCCGCCCAAAGGCCTCCAACTAAGCTTCACGACTGTTATCCTATGATAACAACCGGGACCGACTGCTTAACGTGACCTCCGAATCACGGAGACGCTCATGATAACATGCCACTAGCGGTCACCCATTCAGGTACTGACCGCGCCGTCGTTGCTTACCTTCGGTGATTGTTTCTAAACACCGAGTGCAACTGGGCTATGAGCGCCTTCTCATATTGTATGTATTATTAGAGTATAAGGCGTTTAATGCTAGGTTATAATAATTTTTGAGAACCTAAGAAGTAAATGTGTCACTATTCTTCAGTTTCCTATTACTTAATATTTTTTGTAATTAAGAAAAATATTATTATTACTCTGCGTAAATTGAAGACAAAGACAAAGGCAAAAAGGCTTTTCTTCAATTCAGAAAACACAACACGTGCTAACATGTTAATTAAAAACGTTTTACCTTAGGTTTAGCAGACGGAGTGCCCGGAGGAGCGCCGCCTCCCCCCGGCATCGTGACTGCCGTCAAGGCAGCTGCACAAACAATAAATCAATTAAAAAAACATTTTAAAGTAACATCTTCATACACTAAAGTTCAAGGTAAGCTCATAACTGATAATAAAGGGCTTGAAAAAAAACCTTACGTTTAATTATAGACATTTATATTAAAGAACACAAAGCCTTGAAAATGCCCATAATATGGTATGGACATCCAAAAAAGATTTAATTATGACATCACTGATTATCACAACCCACAGATGTCAGTTCGCTAGATAGGCTCACCCAATATTGAAAAAAAAGATTGTACTATTATATCGTTTGGATGGGCAGTTGATAAGATTTGTATGGAAGCTAATACATATGTATTCTTTTGCGTGGAACGGATTCCTAAACTACCCTAGGTTGCTATCTTCATTAAGAAGCGTAATGTCTTTGACAAGAATTGCTGATATTCAATCCTCGTAACGTTTTAGTAGCTGTATTTGTAAATAAATTTCAAATTATTACAGACAGACAAATATAAACGAGTTTACTGTAAAATAAAACGAATCTGAGCCGGAAATAATCTCTGTAGCGCCATGGTCGAATATTTTAAGCACAAATTACCATAATAATGTAACAATAAGCAACAAAAACATTTGTCCTTTAGTATTGACGATTTAGTCGTGTAAACTTAATAAATATGTAAACATAAATTTACTAAAACGAAGAAAATGAAATAGTGAAAAACAGCTCACACACAAACTTTTTAATTATGAACCGGAAATAATTAGTTTAATATTTTAAGAAACACTTTCGAACATACTACCTAATAAATTTTATGCTAGGTTTAACAAATAAATTCTAATCGACTAATGAATAGTTAAACCTTAAAAAACTTGATGTAAAACACATAACATGTTCCTTATCCGTAGTATGTTCATGACACAGAACCCACAATTTTTAACACTTAGTATCAAAAAACACTAAACAAAATCACTTTTACAGATATTACATTACACCTGACCAAGACAAGAAAGTGAGTGCAACGAGACCAGTGAACGCAACTGATGGCGGCGAGGCCACATGAATAGAGGTCACACAAAATTTACCGTACCCTCGACTGCAGGAAGAAACGATGATAACGATAGACATGGTATCTTAGACTTCTTCTTTGTCACCATTGGTTCGTCCTCGGATTTATTAGGCAACATGAGAACGGGACTTTGTGGCCGGACGTCCGCGCGCGACACCTCGCTCCGACTGCCTACAAACGTGTCCAAGTACCGCAGTGAACGTAAAGCGTCATACATAACATTGCGGATACGGCACGTAAAAACTGATTAAGATTAACACTTTATTTTGTTAATTGTTTGGCTTTAAGTAATTATTGCTGCAAACAAAATAAAACACCCATAAAAACTATATAAAGCTCGTCCCAGCACGTTATTTATATAACGCCTAATTTATCTCGTAGGTACGCTGAATATTTGCCATCAGAATAATAATGTTGAGATGTAAAATTTGAAAAAGGTTTAATGTATATTTTTGTTAGACAATTCAAGAATGTAATCCACGATATTAAATGTAAAATTTACTACAGTCAATGGAGAACAAGGCCTTATAGTTGTCGAGACGAGGAGCGAGTGCTTCAAAGATGGTCGCGCTCGGCCTACATTCACCATTCGATGCGCGCGCGCAAGCGTTACGTGCTCTCCCTTTCACTTATTTGTCGTATATAACGTTTGAAAGAGACAGGATACTTAGAGATTAAAACATCTTCCTCAGAAGCCTTACGATTGCAACTTTTTTGTCGTTTCTTTAAATATCGTTGTATGTTTGCAAGTAACTTCGACTATAATATTTAATCTTAAATTTGTTTTCTGATTTGTGTGATGTGGAATTATTTTAATTTTTAATTTACCTGAAGTTGGTAAAACTTTTATTGATTGCAATGACATATACTTAATCATTAAAAGTTTAACTTACATTCACATCTTTCTCTGCAGTTCAAATATCAAGGACATCCTGATTTAACAAATTGTCTTATTTTAAAATCAGGGTGTATAATGTACGCCTCAAAAGGATAAATACACGGCGACTAATGTAGTATAAATTTGTGTACCACGTTTCTCATTGAAATCATCATAGTTTTACATAATTGGAACTTGAAGGTCACAGAACTACTGGTTATTTTGGATAAGGTATTTCAAATACAGTGTGAGATAGGGAAAAATTCACTGTATTTGTTTAAATTGATTATTAACATTGAACAGTTTCGTCCAAAAGGCGTTTTCAGAATACATTACCAAAATCTTCAAGAGATGTATATGTATATAGAGATACGTACGTGCAACTTCTTTGGATATACACTTGTCTTGAAGACTAAGGGGACCCAGAGGCTCGAGCAATGTCCAAATTTCTGCTAAAGCACACCCCTGAGCCAATCTTCTCTCAGCGTCGCAGCACAACCACCGGCGAGCGGCCCACGCCGCTGGATGATAGTATTTCCTCCTGGCGCTACCTACGCACACTATAACCCAGCTCGTCTTAGCCCTACAATCAAACTAACGCCATAATTCCTTATTTATCGTTAAAAATATGCAACCAACATATAACCACCTCAGTTGAAAGTTATAATTCTAGGTAAATTTGAAGCCACGCTGATTTCAGCACGAACGGGCCGGTTCGACTGGAGCGGTACTACACCGCTCCGGTCGAGCCGGCCCTGAAAATCAACGTAAAATGACAGCGTTCGAGCTGTCGTGTTTCATTGGTGAGTGCGAGACCGGAGGCCCAATGTTGCAGAAGCATCACTAGGCCGCCAAGGTGCGGGTCGCCATGCTGCATTGTTGCATTATCTGTATTCACAATGAGTATGGTGACCTCCACTGTTGGATCCTATTTATGCTTTCCATCATGCAGATTCGAGTCATTTTGGCATAGTCATACATAATAAAAGGGGCATTAAGTCCGCCGATGTACTGAAGTGCTTAAATTATAAATAAATAAAAATATACCATTTGACCTTTGATCAAATTGTATGCCCATAATAAAAAAGATATTATTAAAAGTTAATTTGCAGATTTTAATTACTTATATCACGATTTGTACGCACCTGATCTGATTGTGTGTATCCACAAGGAACGTTCTGAATGATCACTGGCGACGAGATAGAGCGTGTAGTCATTTCCCAATTCTGTGTAGCCCACCTTACAAAAAAATTATTTTAAACCATCTGTTATAGAAAAGCTAATAATATATTTTTTGTTATATATCTTACCTGAAAGGGAAATCTGTAAATGGGATTTTTCTCAGCGTCGTTCTCGGAAGAGAGCTTATCCAGTTGAGCGTGCTCTATAGTGTGAATCGTGGCTGTATCAATACGTCCGCGTTCTTTTCGTCTCTACCATAGATAATAGGATAAGTTTAATGCACATTCTCCAAACATTAATATATTATTCCATATATGTATATATATTTGTATCGTTTTACAATAACACGAAGCGGTCATAGTTCTATAAACCCAAGAATATCTTATAATCTATAAAGGAATTGTAAAAAGTTCGGAGAACTGTTTGTAACAAATACTTAGTCTGGTCATTACAATAAAAGATAAACAAATATTATTATTGTTATTATATTACTTTTGAATTTGGAATCTGTCATTTTGATTCATTGTGTTTTCTTTTTTTCGCTCCACTAAATTGTAAAATATTTGTGATATTAATATGGAGTGGGGTGATGAAGAGAACCGAATCGCTATGATTCCATTACATCAAGTAGCATTGGAGTCAAAATCAATTTTTTAAATCCTCCACACGCTCGGTATTAGTCACATGTTTGTGACAGAAAAGAGACCTGGTCGTTCACTTAGTGTTCGTACGAAAAGGCGATCAAAGCAGTAAGGTTAAAGAATTCTAAGAAATCCTGTCCGAAAGCAAAAGATTTTATCTCAGGAGATGAAGATAGCACCTAGAACCATGTCGTGTACTTTAAAAGATGACTTAGTACTTGCAGCCTATAAGAAACGCAGTGATCATTATTTAGCTGATAATTTATATAATAATAGGGTGATAAAATCAAAACAACTACTTACTTAAGCGGTACGCAAATGTAGTTCAAGAAAAATGTAGTTTACGGATGAAGAAATTTATCCAAGTAGATAAATACGGCCATATTTGTTTTTTAAAATTATGACTCTTCTCTTTTAAAAACCATATGATCGTGTTTATGCTGAAAGCTCTAAGGAGGCTTCCCAATCCGACTTCAGTGATGGGGTGTTAGCTATTAAGGAGTTACTGAGACTGATATTTTTGTGAAAAGGGTAAAACATAGGCGCACAAGTGAATCAAGATATCATTCTTAAGAAGGTAGTTAACCTCTTAACAGCACCAAGTTCAATAACCAAGAATGGTTCGTTCAGCAAGACTCGGCGTCGGGTCATAAAGCTCGATCCACCCTATCTTGGTTAGAAACGAACGTTCTGGACTTCATCAGAGTTGAAGATTGTCCTTCATCTAATCTAATCTAATTGATAACTGGCCTTGAAGTTTAAAGGACTGTATTGCAGCCAATGGAGACTACTTCGAATAAACTTTATATATATTTTTAATGATTGCATATTAATGTATTAAACTAACACACTAAAATAGTAATAAATGTTACGTACAATAAAAAAATGATTTTTTTTGAACAATATTTATAGCAAGACTAAGTAGAATAAATAAACTCAGCGTCAGTTAAAAACATTGAATGTACTATTCTGGATTTGGCCAAAATTTTAATTGGAAATTGGATTAAACATGTACAATGAACAATAAGTTCATGCTACAGTACCCACTAATTGAACCTGTCGAAGTCAGTTTGAATGTTTTTAGAAACCCATACAGCTTGCAATGAAAAGCAAATTTTATTTAATGTATTCTGTTCAACATTTAAGTAACTAGAAACAAACAGAATTTAATAATTATTTATTATGTATTTACTGTTTTCTTGGTAATTTATTATATTTTATGTACACATAAAATAGAGACAATGACAGACAGACTGGCACTAAAACCTGGCCTCTTTATTGATATTCTCTTGTATCGCTATTTATTTCTTTTTTTTTCCTTTTTTATAGTTTCCTTAGCCGAAGCATTTCCGGGATATTACTCATCATGGGATCATTAGATACTTATTTTTTAACCTTGACTGTTGTGTAAACTTTATATATTATCTGGTTGACCGATTTCCAATCCGCCTTTATCCTAAGGCAAAAGTTAGAAAATGAGTTTGGAATCAATTCGGGATAACGACCTAGCGGGAATGTGGACTATATCCAAACGATTTGATCGGGGAGATAGTAACAATAGTAAACGTTCCACTACGCTTTGGTAATTTATAGGGGCTTTCTTCATTTAAGCACGCCGTTATAACGGCGGTAAGACCCATTATGGAAGATTGGCTCGAGAGGCATCACGGGAGCCTCTCATACCGGCTGACACAAGTGTTCACACGGAAAGGACGCCTCGGAGAGCACCTGTGTCTGATCCGCAAGGAGCCAATGCCCGAGTGCCCCCACTGCGATGGCAAGACCGTCGATACGGCATTCCACACGCTGGCATAATGTCGCGTAGGGTGAGCCGAGGCGTGATCTCGTGGCGGCCATCGGAATGGGGGTTCTCTCGCTCGGTAACATGATTGCGGCCATGTTGCGGAGCCAGAGCGTGTGGAACTTTGCCGTCTCTTTCTGCGAGCAAATTATGCTTGCGAAGGAGATGGCGGATCGGGACCGAGAGAGATTAAGAACTCTCCTTGGCCACGAGGCCCGGGTACGGGCCAAAAACCGCAGACGACTCAGGCGCCGGAGATTACAAAATGATCACCGTTCTCTATAAGCGAACATCAAGTCTGAACGTGACAGGTAAGGCCACATGTCACCTTAGCAAGTTGACCGAGGTGGCAGCGCGAACTCTATCAAGTATTGGTGCCCTTTCCTAAATAGAATAAGAAAGTCAGGGTTACTACACAGGAGTGGGCCATTTACAAAATGTGGGTGGCCCGAGATACGTTAGGGTTCCAGAGATTTCCTTTCGGGGGTGCACCTGGTTCCTCGGCTTCTAGTACCTGAGACGGAGTGCGGTTTTTAGTCGGTTCGAGTCCGACGTAGCCACAAGTGGTAGTAGTGGTATCGAAGGGGAGTTCCTCACAAAACAAAAAAAAGTAGAGGCTTTCCATGTCAATCCATTGTCTAACAGACAGTCATGGCTAAAGAGACCATAGTTACCAATGAGCTAAACGCGACCTTTTTATGTTAGACTTATTTCCTATGCTGAGGTGAATCAGTGTTGGGAGATCTTGAAGTATATTGTTTCTCCATACAACACCGCTCTCGGAAAACGGTCAAAATTTAAGCCGTTGGCCTTTTTTGGCGTTCCAGGATGACTTGGCCTTGAATATTGGGCTGGACTTGAGTTCAGACCAATATTCAAAGCCAGCGTCCGTTTATAATCCATTTGGAAAAAATACTTCACATAGATTTTATTTTCTTCATAATGATATTGCACTTACAATTGTTATAAATATATTAATTCAAAATTGATTAGGATTTCTAA
Source organism: Hyphantria cunea (assembly GCA_003709505.1). Lineage (NCBI taxonomy): Eukaryota > Metazoa > Arthropoda > Insecta > Lepidoptera > Erebidae > Hyphantria > Hyphantria cunea. The sequence continues at coordinate 385,254 of PKRV01000797.1, read as the reverse complement.
TATTTAAAATTTTTTTAGTGATTACAGTTATTATCTCTATAAATTGGAACAGGTTGATGCTATTTTTGTATCTAGGTAACATTTACATTGATTTATTTAGTTACTAGCTTTTGAGCCCTGCTCCGGCCACGTGTATGTCGGTTGTCGCGATAAATATTAGCCGTGTGTTATTCTGATTTATGAGCTATATATTATTGTAAATTTCATTTAATTCCAATACGTAGTTTTTGCGTGAAAGGATATAATCATAAATCTATCCTCACAAACTTTCGCATTTATGATATTAGTAGGATAGGATACACTTAAATTCAAAAGTAAGCAGTAAAATAATTAATATTTGTATCCCAGTCACCGTATTTAAAAACGATAAGGGCCATTTACATTCGTATTATTGAAGTCACCTTTTGGACCTTCAAATACAGTGAAGTGTTCTTGACAAGTCTATAATCGCACTTAAAAGGTTCCAATGAAAAAATCGCTCTGTATACGGAAATTTTGAACACCATTTTGTTACTTGTTGAATGAAGAATGAACTGAAATGTTAAAATACATTTACTGCTAAGTTCACGCAACGGTTTAAATACATGAATATGTGGAATATCAAATACTTCGTTCGGTATATAACGTGTGGCGGTACTAAGCTACGATAAGAGCAACGACTAAGTTGGCTTCGTGCCAACCGGCTGCCAAGCCCTCAGTAAGCAACACATTACACCAATTACTGACATCACAACCTGTTTCTTAATAGTTGATTTATATAAAAGGTACACTAGAAATTTTATAACATTACATATTTCTCATCAAATCAAATCAAAAACATGAATGAGGCGTATGTGCTTTTAAAAAAAACATTCGTTACTTGAGATGCAATAACAACCTATTTTCATTAAATCCATCTGAATGTTTACATTTAGCTGCAAAAAACATATTTTGTTTTAATTTGTTTACTAGAACTTATTTATTCCGTTCTGTATGCTGGTCGACAGAACGAGATAACCAATTTCCAAAGGATTTTTACTGGCATATACTATCTAATACTTAAGATCTTAAATTACTACTACAGTTTGCAAAAAAAAGACTACTGAGATATTAAGACCACTGAGCATAGTTTACAAAATGCATAAGGCATTGAGCTTATTATTATATATTAGAGAGATATGTACATCAATTTTGTCCAATGAAGTGAAGCATGACACAATAACGCTCGAATATTGCACAACAGTGAACACCGGGCGCTGTAATTAATCAAATCACTGAATTGTAGATCGACAGGGAAATACAGGTTCGCTCACAGGAATACCCAGTAAAGCAATCTCCGCCACAGCTAGCTCACCTGAAATGAGGTTAATTTTCCCAAAGTCCTGTCTGCGTCACAGAATCAACCTTTTATTCCGTTTCATGCTATCGATTCAGGATATTGTGTAGGTATGGAATCAATCGATACACATTTTCACTATGGCAGAATTAATATAATTTCTCCAACGAAATACACTCTATAATTAAATGAAAAACAAAACTATGTTTTAAACAGTTTAAAGCATATACTTAAAACTGCGGCCGGAACCGGTTGCGGTACACGGTGCCGTTCTCGAAGTTGTTCAAAAATATGTATACCTCGGGCAGGCTTTGCAGTTAGGTAGAAACAGCTTTGAGGACGAGGTGAACAGAAGAATCCAGCTGGGTTGGCCAGCGTTTGGGAAACTTCGTCGGGTCTTCTCATCATCGATCCCACAGTGCCTAAAGACGAAAGTCTTCAATGCGTGCGTCCTACCCGTAATGACTTACGGAGCCGAAACGTGGACACTTACGGTTCGACTGGTCCATAAGTTTAAAGTCGCTCAGCGTGCAATGGAGAGGTATATGCTCGGCGTTTCTCTAAGGGATCGCATTAGAAACGAGGTGATCCGACAAAGAACCAGGGTCATCGATGTAGCCCACAGGATTAGCAAGCTGAAGTGGCAGTGGGCTGGTCACATTTGCCGAAGAACCGATAACCGTTGGGGTAAACGAGTTCTTGAGTGGAGACCGCGTCTCGGAAAACGTAGTGTAGGACGTCCACAAGCCAGGTGGAGCGATGATTTGCGCAAGACGGCTGGCAGGAGCTGGATGCGAGAAGCCATAGATCGAACTAAGTGGCGTGAAATTGGAGAGGCCTATGTCCAGCAGTGGACTGCGATAGGCTGATGATGATGATGATGCACGACATCAATTAAAAATGAAAAAAGAAGAATTATACATATTTCTTTAACAAATACTTTTCAGCTAATTAAAGTATGTTTGAGGTTTTAATTTGACGAAAACCGTTGGAGACTAGGAGATACACTTGTCAAGCTTAATATCAAGAAATGGTGAACGAAACAAACAATATAAATAATGTTATTAAGACCGCTAAAATTATAATAAAGGATACAAACAACAGGTAAAACAGCCAAATAGAGGCGCGATGGAGTGTTCCCTTTTAAAACAATTAGAGGGAGTCGTGGAGGGTTCTCTACCAAAATTGCTCACATAACGAAGGACCACACGCGGCATGACTGCACATACATTAAAACGAGGGACAACCCTCGTATTGTACAACGACAACGTTGTAGGGGAATGATGTGATAGCGAAGTCAGCTAAGTCTATTTATGTACAGGGTAACTTCGAATTTACACTTATATTTCAAGTTTATTTTATGTGTGCTTACAAATTCCTTCTAATTTTGTTTTACTGTGTAATGTCGATCTTTTTTATACATAAAATTACTTTTAAACTGTGAGTGTATTCAATTTTGCAAATAAATATATACATATTGCATTTAATCAATTTTGTTTGTTCAACATTAAGTGTCGTTTTATTTTATTTTTGCGCCTTTCAAATGGTAATAAGTAATATTGTTACAATTTTTTTAGTTTATTTATCGATAATGTATATTTAAAAAAATACCAATGCGTAGTCTCCAATCGATGCTTATAATATCATAAATTGTTGTTTGTGTAGATAGGGAAAACCCCGTAACCCGTAATTTCAATAGCTCTTTATGAACAATTGGCTTAAGACACCCACACGTGACATGCCATATTAAGGACAAATTCAAATTGTCTTGACCACGCGAAAGTACCACAACATGAATAAGTGAATCTTAATAAAGGAATTTTAGTATCAGAAATATCTATGATTCCATTCTTTACATACGGAACATTGGTTTTGAGAATCAGAAACGTTTGGAAAAATTCTACCAGACATTAAAAGGAGAAATAAGTTTTAAAAAACAGAAAAAGTACTGAGTTTTTGCGTAGGTGGGAACTGTAAAAAGGATGCGCACAAATGTGGCCACTGGTGCGTTGTGTCAATATTACTAAAAAATCAAGATATAAGATGGAAATTATAATATAAGACCTTTTATTGAGTACATGAGTAGAGCTTTGAATGTTAAATGTGTACAATTAAGTATAAGTAATGAGTAATTACCCGGGGTTTGTCTGAGGTGCGATGCGGCCCGACGTCGAACGATATTGCGGAACTGCCGCTGCCGCCACCGGGAGACGCGCCGGCCGATAGACACACCCAGCTCGCGCATGCGCTCCCACCCCTTATTCACCCCTAGCCCGACAGCTTTAATTTGAAACATTGTCCCTTGAAAAAACCTAGCACTACCTGCGCTCCCTAGCACTTAGTTAACTCTGAGCTATGAATTAATACATTTTGTTTTAGCTTTTATGTATACACTTAATATGTACATAAATTTATCATTACTATCTGTTACTCTCACACTCGAAGAAGGGCTAGGGATAGAAGAGAGTGTATCGGCGAAGTGTTTATACAAAATTTTTTTTTTCACTTCTAACGTGTGTTAGAAAAAACTTCAAACATTAAAACTAGTTATTGTTATGTTTTAATGCAAGGGAAAGTTGACAAAGATTAACACTGATTAAAAAATTAGCTATGAGCATTTCAAGCGCTGCTTGATAATGTTTGTAGCTATAATTTACTTAAAGCATTCAATTTCAAGGTATGGAAATACGATTATAGTCATAGTACATTCTTAAGTAAGTTTTGTCAATTACATCTTAAGGTAGCTTGAGAAACGATAAGTCGTGCGTCCTAAAAGATAACCTTCAGTAAGAAAATATCTAAAGCATTTATTTTTATTATTTCTGCAGGGTGAAAAAGAAGACCAATTGAGAATATCATAGAGGACACTAATCACCTTTTAAAATATACGTATTTGCTATATTTTCATTTAAGATCATAGAATGCGAAAAATATTTTATAAATTTAAGTTAATTTATGTTGTTATTAGTTTATTATGTTACTCAAACTTAATTTATGTGTTTTATGGATGCGAATCATGTACCCTGAAAAAGACGCGCTAAAGGCTTGAAGACCTGGAAATGTGGTTTTACCGACAAATGCTTCAAATAAGCTGGATTCACCGAGTCACGAATGAGAAGGTTCTCCGGTTAGCGCAAAAAAGTCATGAGCTACTTTCGACCATCAAAAAGCGTAAGGTCACATTTTCCGTCACTTGTTCGTCTGAACAACAGGAATCAGACGATTATGATGCGAAAATATTCAGCATATGTCACGTCTGAAGGCGAAGATAATTGTAGCTCAGAAACATAAAAGAGTGAATAGAGATTGCCAGCGTAGAAGAATCGTTTGGTCTGGCAAAAGACAGAACGGAGTGTGCATAGCTAACGGCCAACGTCCATAAATGGAGAGGCACCATAAGAAGAAGAAGTAATTTATATTAAATCTTTGATGAAAATTTTGTGTTAGAGAAAATCAGTCAAGTTAGAATATGTAAGTCTATTAACTGCTTACATATGTACTTATTAATTAGATACGTTAAAGTTTTTATTGGTTCAGTTTTTTCTGTGTGCCTGTTTTAAATGTTGCTGGAGGCTGTTATCCAAATATTGAAACAATTGTGTTACAATATTTGGATAACAGACTCCAGCAGTTAAAATTATATTAATTATTTCCACTATACGTGTACTCATGCTACGCCTAGTTGATAATTCGGGTCACTTATGACTCGGTCATTAGTCCAAGAAATAACTTTGTGTGGCGCTTGCCGTGATGTCTGACAGTTTTAGTTAAAGGACTAAAGAAGAAGGTCTGCTGTCCGGATACGGTGAATTTGTATTTTGGTAAATAATTGCGCTGTATAGGAATAGAGGTACTAAGCGTATGCTGTTAACACTGCCAGCGCGAGTTTTGTATAATACGCCCGCGCCTTACTGTCTCTATTAAAATTTGATTAGGAGATGACATAAGTAACACAACCGTCTTCTAAAATCGTTCTTTCAAACTCAAGTTCAAAAGCATTCAAAACTGCTTTCCATTTCTCATACTATTTGAAACTTGAAAAAACAACTTAGATGTCAGGTAGTACAGTTTTAAACTATGTCAGGTAGATAGTATAGTTATGGTATGAAGTGATTGCTGTGTTATTCATAGTGGATTTAAGTATATCAAATATAAAACAAAACTAATTAGGACTCTCGTAATAGCCGTTAATGATATGTAATGACATAATAGTAAATTCTTGATTTCAGTTAGGATTAATCATTACGTTATCTTATGTTACTTTAATGATGTTGATTATTAATATTGATTTTTAATTAATCTGTAGAAAGACGACTGCATCACCAGCTAATTTATGTAGAGAACATTATTATTTTTCGATATTTTAATTGCTTTTAGTTTCAGCTTGTGATCTTATTTGTTTCGACAACGAACGTCTAGAAGAATTTAACAGATTTCGTTTAAAAAACGATAGGTTTTATTTCACCTTATTAACGGTTCATGTTGGAACGAAAAAGGAAAGGAACTTATCTTTGTTAAACCATATATAATAAATCCGTATATATGAAATCCGGTCCGCATTCGGCCGGATTGGGATCCCTATTGAGGGTGTATAAGTATGTTACTCTTACACTCAAAAAATATTTCAGTTATTGAGATAAAACTTTACAGCAATACATTTTATACGTAAGTATAAAACGTAGCCTGCTTAATAACCGCGATAAGAGATATGTGTGACATATATCTTTTATGCGGGCGCAGCCGCAGGATAAACTAGTTTTAAGTGTATGCGATCACAAGCATAAGTTATGTCGAAGATTTTATAAAGAATCTTCAAAATGATATATTGTCAAACTTATGATATCTAGAAACGACAAACGACTATGTATTATGAATCATCATGGTAATGTGTGTTGCGGTTAAATCGTTATACGTAACACCAATGGTTAATTTATCACGCCGTGTTTCCTGTTACACGTGTGATACCTGAAATCTTTAAAAAATATGAGTATTGTCATTACAATACTCAACATTACGATAAACCTTTTAACGTGTATATGGGGTGGAACATGGGAGGGACGCAAACTTGACTGTATAGGAGTTACAAGTACGTTACCGTCTTTACAGTCATCCCTCTCAAAATTAGGAAGCTCCCTTCCCCTAGTATTGGAGCATAAATAACTTTCATTCTTTATCCTAGTGCTTAATCTCTATGAAAATTTTAGAATGCCCGAAGACTTTTAGATTATTTAATGTCATTGATACTCCATAGAAAACGTATCTCAATAATGTAGACAATTATCAGTCATGCAGAAAGGCTAGGTTTCTCAAACTCAACTAATTTTACTGTACAGTATCTCAGATATAAGAGCTGTCTCAAAAGGTTTGTGAATTTAGATCATAATAAACTCCAAGTAGAAAAGAAAATAAATCTATGAAAATATAAGAATGAAAATAGATATTTATCAGTTGATCAAATCATAAAATGGGTCAATAATTTTTATATAAGCCAGCGATTTTTTTTTTAGGTAAAAATGGCACCGTTATACAATCACTTTGTTGGTTGTCTGTCAAGACCCTTTTTTCAGGAACGCGGAGGTATCTTCAGAATCTTAAAATTTGGTATAAAGCAATGTTTTACAACACAGATGAAGGAAAAATTACGAAAAGCTTAAATTTATAGTTACACCATAAAAAGTTTGAATAATTTTTAACTTACTACCCTTCCCTCATGAACTTCATTGAGCAATAAAAATATCAAAACATTTACTTATACAGCCACAACTTTGTACGGAACTCTCTATGTGTCAGACCGACTCGCACTTAGCCTTTTTTTTTATTGATGGGTCAAAGTGAGTCTACTCTGCCTGACGATGAGGGTGTAAGGTGGCAAAGCACAATCTTTTATTCCAGCCACTTTCCACCTGCATGCGATGCACCCTGCAGAACGAGGAACGAGGAACCAAGGGGCAGGGGTTGCTAAGAATCACCGGCTTGTGGGAGGCCACCACAAGAAGGTGGAAATAACTGAAATTCAGCTTTTCTTAGGTATAGGAGTTATTATCAGCACAACAACCTATGTGGAGACTCAAAGTGACACCAAAAAATTCCTGAGGAAACCTCACACTGGTTGAGGTGGAGGTGCTTGTCAATACCAAGGAATGCTCAGGTTTGCAGTGGTATATCTGGAAATGTCGAGTTCTCAACCATGATCAGGTCTGCTTAAGAATGAAACTAACACTGCCTGGTCCCTAGGATAATTTAGAAAACATAGATTAATAATAATTTGGGTATATTTTATGCTGTCAGGGGCCAAGGTTCAATAGTGTAAGATGGGCCTTATAAAGTATAAATATTATACTTTATAATGCATATACTTAATAAATGCAATCAACAGCTAAGCTAAGATTACGTGGTTTGAAAATTTGGACATCCAAATCCCAGACAATACTTAAATGTGTGTATAGAAATACTTGCAAAGCAATATTGCATCTATTTGTTTACCAACTTAAAAAACGGAGGAAGCTTGCAATTGGTCATAATCTTATTTTTATTTAGTAAATAATAATGTTGCAATTAATTAAAATTAACTTGCAAAAGAATTAGTGAGACTTGAAACTTCACACAGAATGTAGAACATTTGACAACACAATATAAATTATAATTAATTAATTAAAAAAATTCCTTGATTTCATTTTCCACTAAAATATGTTACAATATAGACTACATTCATTCATACACATTATGCTTTACATCAGATACAAAACAACACAAAATGAGTTATAAATTTACTCATGAATATAGTTTAATAATATAACACAATATAGTCAATAGTTTTTAAGTAACATATTAGTATTTGAATCTGCTGAAATTCATATTAGGGAAGACATCATAATTACAGCAGATTCACGGCAATGAATCACCATGCTCATATTTTTCAAACACAATGCTTTGTGATAAACTGAGATTGTGTTTCAACATTCTTCGCAAAAAAATATTTTTTGAGTTACTTAAAGAATAACATGCAATTTGAAGCAAAAAAATTGTATTATCTACACACCTTTAGATTTTGACTCCTTGGGTATCCTATTGCAGCGCAACAACAACATATTTGACTGAGTATATTGTAGTTAAGCAATTATATCAAATTTATAGGAATTATATACAGACAAATATACTGCAGAAACACATATTACTGAAGACGAGTTTTAACATGAAAATTTAACGTATTTTATATCGATACTCTAAATTAACTTAGCTACACAAAAATCATAGTTTAAAATTTAACGGGGCCAACAATTCTTACCTCGCCATTCGTGTCATAATAAACAAGCGCTCGACGAGTCAGAACCAGCCAGCGTTCCTTGAAGTTTACCGGTGAGAATAACTTTTTGTTTTGAGATCTTTTGATCATAAAAGTCTCAAGTATTATTTCGTCATCATCCTTCCCAGCCATTTTAGCCCTGATGGATCATTAATTATATCTATTTTTTTTAAGAAAACACCGGGGAGACGTGTAAATAACAACGTAAGATTTTATAAACATTTTCATACCACAGTATTCATCACAATTATATGAGTTTTATCTAGTTTGCATGTGAACAATATTACAGTAAGGAATTAGTCACCAATACACAACACAATTTAATTAATAAAACAACGGACACCGCATTCCTCACAAAAACGTCAAAATATTTTTACAAGTACTTAAACATAAGTTCTAAAATGGTAAAAGTTCGTAGTTCATAAATTACGATCTTCTACCGAACATATGAACGAAGCAATAGAACGATAAAATGACAAACAAGCAAGAATCTACAGATACAAGATATTCTACGCAGCTGAATTTGTATGAATTAATTAATTGTATTTTTCTTCTGTCATTGTTAATTATTTATTTTATTTATTTATTTATTTGTCTTTATTGTATACACATAGTAAGAAATGGTACAACAGTCACAAAGTATGTATAACAATTTATGTGGTATCTGAAAATTTTAAAAACAATTTTGTAGTCTGTTTGTACTTCTCGTAGTGTTGTGTGTTGTCTATTTTTCTTTCACACAAATACTAGAGCATAGTACTTGATGATGATGATGTTCTCTTCGACGAATCCGCCGACGGTGACCCTTTGGTTTTTCCCTGGCGTGTTACAGGCAACACAGCAAAGCTGCCTGCTATTATTATCTAAACCCGACCGACGCCTCTCTACAATGATACAACATTGTAGAGAGGCTTCGGTCGGGTTTTTCGCAAGTTCCATCTTGCATCAAGAGCTACTAGACGCTGTTGCTCAAATTAGCTAGTTCCGACTTTGGTCCGCCGGCTCCACTCGGCCCGATCCAGCAACAGCCTCTCCCAAAATTCCACAGGTATGCTGCAGTCAGACAACTGTCTCTTGGTGACATTTTTGTAACACAAATACGTTTATATTTTATTTTATTACGTTTTCCCTGCTGGAACTCCGCGTAAAATACTGCTTTAGGCAGTCTATAGTTCTCCATACGGATCAGATGTCCGTACCACCGCAGTTGTACCTTCATTAGAAGGGATTCTATACCGGCCATTTCTGACCGCCGCATTACCTCAGAGTTCGGAACATGATCCTGCCATTTGATGTGAATGATTGCTCATAAGCATTTCATATGGAAACTGTCTAATCACTTAGTATTTTTTTAAGAAACCAAATTTTTGATGCATATAGTAGAATGGGCAAGTCGATATCTTTTTAGCCATTTTTGTCTACAGGTGTAGATCATGCGAGTTCCAAACCCTTTTACTCAGGCCACCAAAAGCAGCAGCGGCTCTGGCAATATCTGGCAGAATCTAGCCGCTTATTGCTACGGATCATACATCTCAGGTATCGAAACCTTCAATTGGTGACCACCCAACATAAGCGGTACATCGCTTGCAGGCGCACCTCTAGTGGGTTGTTTTAGTATATGGGTTTTCAATACACATCACCAGGCTGAATTTTTGACATGAGATATCAAGGTGGCTTAAATATTGCTGCAGACTTTCCACATCGTACCAAGATCGTTTTTTGTTTTTTCGAAATACGACGGACCCCATTTCATTTCATCACGACGAAGATTTAAGATTTGAAGACTTAAAGTCTTCTTAAACACTTGACATTGGCAGAAATAGCTGGTTAGCTGGTTTCCATTCCATCAAAAGAAGAAGAAGACTTTCCATAATACTCTACCATGAGGCATACTATCCATTAATATTGTCAAAGGCGTTAATTTGAAAAGTGGAGACTAGAAAGAGTGTGCTACAAATCTGAGGAAATATTATATTTTTTCAGGATTGTTAAAAGTCACTCGACCTTGCCTAAAATATATCTTATATATTTACGCATATTTAAAAATTATCAAAACCCTCTTTCCTGCTAAGGTTGGTATTTCCATTCATGCCATAATAGTTAAATTTAAAGTATTTTGGCAGGTTCAATCTTCACTGGCCCAACTCTAGCTTTTCTAAATACACTTAGCTATAAACCTGGATCTTGACGAGACTATAGTTTTTTCTAAAAAGAACGTAAACTTTAATTTCCACTTGTGTGGGGCTTATGTTGTTGTTACTGGTACACTTGTTATAGTTTCACCCATAACACTCAGCACTGCAAAGAGCGGCGTGGAAACCGCTTAAACCACTAAGCCATCTTTAAATATCTAAATTACTACCTCAATTAAGAATCTAAACTTATAAAAAAACATGTCTTGACTGACTGACTGATTCATCATCGCCGAGCGTAATCAATTAAAGTTAAGTCTATTAAATTTGGTGGGTAGGATCGTTTTATTGAGTAAATATCCACAAAGGAAGAAATTTCGGCATTTTTACGCCTGTGGGAGTGAAATAAGGGTTGAAAGTTTGTATGGATGTCCGAAATGTTTATAGATCAACACAAACAGCTTAAAGTCGCTCAGCGTGCTATGGAGAGGGCTATGATGGGCGTTTCTCTAAGGCATTGCATCAGGAATGAAGTGATCCGACAGAGAACAGGAATCATCGACATAGCCCAAAGAAAAAACAAGCTGAAGTGGGAGTGGGCTGGCCATAAAAGCCCATCACCAGTTCTGTGGCTAGTATGGCAGCCGCAGAGCTGATTACCGTTAAGGCAAACGGGTTCTTGAGTGGAGACTGCGTCTCGACAAACGAATTAGGTTAGTCTGGAAGCCCGTCATTTTTGAAGTTAGTAGCCTGAAACTTTGTCTTACAGGTACTTAATTACAAATAAATGCATACTTATATGAGTATTTTTGGGAATTCTACTCCTAAAGAGGTTAAAATAAGGGTCGAAAGTTTGTATGAAAGTCTTTATTAATGGACTATTGACTAAAAATGAATAACTTTAAAAACATGTATATATTATTCATACATACTGACATATTTTTTTAGTTACAAAATTTAATATTAGTAATTTTTTCGCGTAGAAGTTGATTACATATATATAATCAACTTCTACGCGAATGAAATACGCGTTGCAAAATGTGTTATGGTGCGTTTACACGCACGCCACGCCTCGACAACCCTCACAAAACCACAAGCGTGTAAACCGGTTGTTTGGCTTGGGTTGCGTGAGGTTGTAATAGCTTGTTACCGACCCTGGTCCGGATGGCGTAAGAAAGCGGTTCCTGGATCCCTCCCTTCTCAGGCGCAGAGTGGCACACCGTGGTGGTTTAGTGGGTAGTCTGGCTGGTGTCAGTCAGGAGTCCCACACGAAGCGAAGCCCCTGTACCCGCAGGGGGGGAGCGAAGTGGGTAAAGGCATTCCACCACGTCAAAAAAAAAAAAAAAAAAAAAATCTTGTTACCGACCCGAGCCGTTGTCGGTTTTTGAACACAGATCAAAGAAAGTATGCGTGCGCGGTCCTAGTATGTGTGCGACTGTCAAGTCCTCGCAAGCGCGTAAACATATCACGAACGTTTGTGAAGAATTGTAGTTTGTGAGCGAGTACCAAGTCTTCGCAGGCATGTAAACATAGTATGAGGTTGTGATAGCTTATTGCCGACCCAACTCGGTGTCGGTTTTTGAACACAGATCAAAGGAAGCGTGTATGAGCATTTGTAGAGTGTGAGCAACTGCCAAGTCCTCGTAGGTGTGTAAACATAGCACAAGCGTTCGTGAAGGATTGTAGTTTGTGAGCGACTGCCAAGCCCTCGCAGACGTGTGAACATAACATGACATTTTTAAAAAAATACTTCTTCTTTTGATGATGTGGCAATCAGCCGGATCAGCTATTTCTGCCAATGTCAAGTATTTCAAGTCTTCAATTCTAAGTCTTCGAGTCTTCAAGTCTTCCTCGTGATGGAATTAATGATAAAAAATATAAAAAATGTGGATGACATGAAATGGGGACCGTCTTTCGCAAAAACAAAAAACGATCTATGCACAAATCAAAAAAGCTTTTTTACTTGGCAGCATTGTGCTTTTTTGTCATTTGCACTAGGGATGTTCGATGTTACCAAAATGGCGATTCAAAAATATCGATTTACGATAAATAGCCATAGAAAAACATCGATGATTTATTATGTCATTGGTGCTAATTCAATTCGTTAGTATAAGGTTCTAACAATGAAAAGAAAAACAAAATTTTTAAGTTCTCATTACTCTTATATAAGGAAATATTATTAGCGCTTACAACATCCATATATTTACACATCGATGTTTTTCTTGGTGGTTGGAGGTTATCCTGATGTTTTACAAATAAGTTTCGATGGTATCGAAGCCAAAATACCGATAAATCGAATTTATCGAAGTCAAAACATCGATTTTTTCTGAATATCGGTTAATATCGTGCATCCCTAATTTATGCAAAACAATATGTCTACTATATTGGACTGCATTGTTTATTGTGACTTGTTTGCCCAGAGCCCATCTTCAACTAAAAGTTTACTCTCTTAGAGGCACATATTTTAAATATAGTTCTAACAATAACTTATTTTTTTGATCCGTACTTTTTTAAGGCAATCATGTCTTCAGAAACAGCACAAGTTAGTTCGTTGCCATTGCCTCCCATGCAATATATAAACTTTTACACGGATGAGAATGTACGGAGAAATAGAGCACCTTTACCTCCGCGACCTATTCCTGATTCATACTCAATGTTTGGACACAATTTCAATGTTGACGATACTATTATTCGATCATTGGAGAGTCAGGTATGAAGTTAAGTTTTGTATCTTAGTCACAAATTTGTATCTGGTTTCATTCAGTCAGTGATAAAATTTTACTTTTCAGGGTTTTCGACGACTTTATCCTATGCATTTTGAAAGAAGAAGAGAACTGAAGAAATTAAATCATTCTTTACTTGTTAACTTTTTGGATTTGTTGGACTTGTTAGTACATTGCCCTGATTCCCCAAAGAGAGCCGAAAAGGTAGAAGATCTGAGTCTGTTATTTATTCATATTCATCATTTATTGAATGAGTTCAGACCCCACCAAGCAAGAGAGACTTTAAGAGTAATGATGGAATTACAAAAAAGGCAGCGAGTTGAGACTGCTACCAGGTAAACACATTTGCTAGTACTATAATCTTCTAAAATTTGCATGTAAAGTATTAATAGATTTAATTGCATGCATTTTTAGTAATTAAATGTCTTAAAAAAATTTAATACTTTCAATAAATATAACTTGTAGAAAAACCTTAAACTATTTATAATATAAATTGAAAATCTTTATCCATTCTAAAAATCTACACAGGTCCAGTATATATGTAATAGTATTACTGATTTTTATTATCATTCAGCAACTTGGAAACCTCTTAGGACATTGACAGACTCCTAAGTTTCTTGTTTTAAGACAGGATGTACGTAGGAGTCTCTCTATCATTATGATGTATTTGTTATGGTAAGGTGCACCAAAGTCAGTTGACCTACATAGACTGAAGTCCTCCAGTGCTCTTAAGTTAGCCATGTTGTCTGAGACTCTATGAAGATTAAATCCCTAATGCCCTTGTCAGGGGCTGAAAACCAGTTCTGTGCTTTAGTACAGAGTGAACTGAGCTGGTAACCTTTGCTGCACAATGCAATTATTGTTCTAGATTGTCTGTTGTGCTATATTTCAGCAAAAATAAACAGTTTTATTGCCAAATATTTATATTGGAATATTGAAATTATTGACTTTTTTCTTACCCCCCTTAAAATCATTAATATATACATTATATTTAAATTGCATGGTTGCTGAAATGATTTTTTATTATTTTTATTTAGGTACTTAATTTTCATACAACAAATATCTCCACAAACAATATTTAGTCACTTTCAATTAGGTGACATGTCTGCTCATTTGCCCTCTACTTCATATGAATAAACAAGAAAATTATTATGCCAGCTCATTCATTAAAATCAGTTCAGTGTAGTTTAGGCATAATCATGGAATCTACATATAGTTTTGGTGGTCATACATAGACCACCAAAACTATAATACATAACTTTGATATAGTTGGGTAAACAATTTATTTATTTAGATGCCATGCCAGACTCTTGTCATATAAACATTTCTATATGGTGCGATATTGAGAAAATTCTGAATGAAATGTGACACATTGATATACTTCAGATTTAGTTTAAGTACTTGAATTGTTTTTCGTTTTCAGGTTCAAAAAACATCTAGACAAAGTACAAGATATATTACAAAATGCATTGCAAAGTTTACCAGACCAAAATGAAGTAGAGTCCAACTTTAAAGTACCTGTAGAAATATTGGAGCACATGGACTGCAGTATGAATGATGTAACCAACCAAGATCCCTGTTGTGAACTGGATAGAATAATGTGCAATGTAGTTGATAATATGAGATAAAGAAAATTGTATACTGTATATATGTAGATTCAAGAATTACTTTTAAGGAATAATTATAATCTTTTATAAATTGATAATTTTTTACTCATTTTGTTATGATTGCAGTATGGTGGTGAAACAAATTTCCATTGTTAACTATATATTTTAGAATTGTCTAGCCTTACAATATGTAAAACATTGAAAGGATTAGACAGCAAACTCAGAAAGCAAGTCCGGTAATATTTGTGACTTTCACTAAACAAAAGATATTTCTGAAGCCTATTTAAATTATTCCTTGTAGATACACTTTTTAAAAATCCTTACTATTATTTCTGTTCGTAGTAGTAGTTAGTACTTTATTAGGTCCTGAACAGTAGCTTTTTTTCGATACACTTTTCTGTAAAATCGTTTACTAAATAACTATCTTTAAGATGAATTCGTCTTCATCATCTCAGTTGAAAGTTGTTCACGGCTGGACGAATGAGGGCAACATTCCAGGGCTCTCCACAACAACCGGTTCTTTTTGCCTTAATACAACGGTTACCAGCGATCTTCACCACGTCGTCGGATAGTCTTGTACTGAGCTAGCTCCATCTCACTCCAAACGTTCCTCAACACACACAATTAGGCTATGGACATTCTCTGGGCTATAAGTAATCTAGGTTATTTTAAGAATTATTAAGTTCACAAACATCCTTTTTCATCTTTGTATGTTCGATATTGTAGTAAGATACTAACTTTTTAATGAAATAGATATAACACTTGTTTCATAAGGTAAAAAATTGTAGTACTATCCTCACAAAACATAATAACCATTAAAATGAATGGGTCGGCTCGACCGGAGTAATACCACGGCCTCACAGAAAACCGCTGTTTCACCGAGTGAGTGAGGATACCGGAGGCCCATACCCCGACTCCTCCCCATCCCCCTAAGGCTGGCAACGCAATTGTGACACCTCTGGTGTTGCAGGTGTCCATGGGCGGCGGTAATCTCTTACCAGCAGGTGTTACGTCTGTTCGTTTGCTCGCGATTCCATAAAAAAAAATATTTTTGGACATCAGACACAATGCCATTTAGTCCCAAGCTAAGCAGAGCCAGCTACGTATATACCTTTTTTTTGTATATACATACATAGATAACACCCAAACTCCAAAATAAAATAAACATTGGGTCCAACCCAGGTATCGAAACAGACCTCAAGTACAGCAGTCGCATATACTACCACTGCGCATCTGAGGCAATTTAAACAGGTAGTAAGTATTACACACGAACATCATTATTTATATCTTTTCCTTTTTGTTGCTCTAGTATTTCTTACAGAAATTTCTATAATTCGTAACAAAGCAAGGGTAATTAAACTGCAATTTATAAGGTGAAAAAATCTCAGTATGAACATCATGTATGTATTTTCTTTCTCCTAAGACTTTTAATATCAGTTTATATTACTCTTGGCATATACATGAAAACATCTAATTATTAAGTGAATTTCTGTAGGCTCATATTATGTTAGGTGGAAAGTGAATCCATAATAATATTATATAGTAACTTTGTCTCTTACGCTTTCACAACTAAACCGACTCGACTTAGATGAATTTCTGCATAGAGATCAATTGGAATTTGAAGGAGGGCCAGGCGGGATAATATATTTTTCTATAAATGCGACGGTTCCGCGGGTAAAAATTAATACTAAATAATATGCATATTAAAAATGATTTATTGACGTAATTTCCATAAGTATTCTCTTTGAAAAAAAAAAGTAGGCTTCTCTGTAGACAAAGCAAATTTCTGCAACAAGAATCATTGAATCTGAAGAATGAAAAACAAAGTCTCTGCTAGATGCTGGAAGTTGGCTATAATAAAGATCTAGAAATAAAACCAAATCTATATAAAGTTTATACTTACAGTATGTTAAATTCACTATATGTTAATTACTAAATAAAATATTTTAAGTTCATTACTTACAAGCCGCCTTTCTCCCCTTATCAGGTGGTAGACACTGACTACGCTATTAAAATAAAATATTAAACATGCTACTTACCATGTTTGTCGAATATATTGACTACCGTTTTGCTGTAACACACATGCTAAAAAAAATTACAGGACACAAGACATCCACTGCTCAAAATTTTTAAGCCCTGGCACCTGTACCTATGACTATGCAGTTACTAATACAAATACCTGAAAGAAAGAAAAATAAGGACTACAAAATATGAGAAACCAAACTGCTACATCATCGACAAGTAGGTAATATGACTAATACTAGTAACACTCTGCATCGCCTGTAAAAAAATTAAAAAGGAAAACAATCTAATCAACCATCAATATCATCAAACAAACCAGATATTCATTCTGCAATCTCAAATTTGTAAAAGTTCTTTCTTTAGATGCTATCAACTGCGAGCTGCAGCGTAATTGTTTCGCCGAGCTAGTACGGTCAAAAAGTCACTTCACAATTGAGTATTTGAACACACTTATTAATAATTATTACGCCTTCTGAATGGAGCTCCATTATTTCTGAAGTCACGTCTACCATAACCACCTCGTCCACCCCTAAAAGAGTTAGACCCCGAAAATCTTCCATTGTTATTAAGACGTGAACTGTATTTGCCAGAAGGAGGAGTGTACATTTTTAAATTTCTATCTCCACTTCTTGATCGTTTTTCAGGCCTTTTATCGTGTTCATTATCAAAGGTAATAGGGTGGTGTCGTTTTTGGCCTGGTGATTGTTTTCTATCTTCAGAATCTGATTGTTCTTTAACCTGAAAAAAAAAAACTACTTTAACTAACAAATAACAATTTAGATCTGGGCATGTATTAAACTGTTTTTCATAACTAATCATGATATAGAACATATAAACTGTAAACTATATATAAACTGATGTATTCTTAACGAGTTTTTGATTTTTTTTACCTCTTTTTCAGATTTCTTTGACTGGAATGACAGTTGAACTTTACTTTTGAAGCTTGGTGGTGTACGGAAAAGATCTCTGATAAGAGTGTTGATATTAGATGTAGTCTTTAATGCAGCAACTTTCAATTTGTTTTCTTCTGAATTGGCATCTTCTCCTTTCTGGCCCTGAACAAAAATAATTAATTAAAATATAGTCTATCATAGCTTATAGTAAAATAATGCATGTGGTCATAATATTACATGCCTGTGTAACTTCCTTCAATTTTTTTATGTATCCTTGTGTAAGACGAGCTGTATATTGTAAACGTAAGCGCAGGGGTTTGAGTTTAGCAGCATCGGCGCTAAGAGCATCCGGCGCCTTACGACATAAGGAGTGGAGCGAGAACAAGGCACATTCTACATGTGAAAATTGAAGTGAAGGTGATGGTTTAGCTTCACTTTTATCTTTTTCATCATCTTCTAGTGGTGCCTCTGGTAGATATTTCTGTTGGATAGAGTAAAAAGTGTTTAATCGGTCACTTTAAATAATATAACATCAACATGTAAACTTCACATAGTTTCTTTGCAAAGTGAGGACTAATTCACACTAATTTGCAAAGTGAGGACAAATTTCGAAATTATTGTGAACTACCTATCTTAAAACTGTTATCACAGTAAAGAGCTCCCATGTCCTACCTTAAATTTAAAGTAGTTCCTCGCCAAGTTTCCTCGAAATTGGTGCAGCAATTTGGCAGTGAAAACATAACAAACATGGGAATGGATAGTATGGATTCCATACACTTAAAGAATTTTATTCAAATGTTTAACATATTGGACATTTGTGTCAAGCAATAGTGTTAAGAAATATCATCACAACTGAATAAAATAAAAAGTTTAAATATTTTTAATTAAAATTTAGTATACTTACCATGAGCAAATCATAAACAGCATCAATTTTCTGCTGTGGATTTTCCAACTCCCCACAATGCTCTGAGAGTTCAGCAAATAATTTCAGCAGATCTAACTTAGGATCTACAGCTCCTTCAGCAGTTGGTATTTCATCCCACCTTCTAAGTACATGGTCACAGAAGAAATTGATAAACTGGTTAGAATCCACTTGAGCCTGTTGAAAGAAAAATTTGAAATAAATCACATAGTCGAGGAGTTCTACAGTTCAATTGGAATAAAAAGTATTCAATACTTACAGAAAAGAGGGGTAATGCATGTTGGGAACACTGTGTTATCCTTTCTAAATATTCAGGGTCTTCTGGGTGATAGTCATCAGGTGTGAACGCAAGAGCAGCAACAATTTGTACAAGTTCCTTTCTGCCTAAAGGAGATTTCCCTAGTTTTGACCATGTCAATAAGTCCATAATATGGTCAAACTCTTCAGCTACAACATCTTGACTCTAAAATAATATATAGGATATTAAATACACAAATAATGTTAATACACACACAATATGATGTTAAGTTCTAGAAATCCACAGGTAATTAAGCTATATTATTGTAAATTTTCATAAACCTGTTCAATTGTGTGTATGTGTAAAAAACTTTCATATTTATAAACTAGCAACCCAACTTAATTTCACTCAGAAATCTTTTAAACACTATAATAATCATAAAAACTTTCCTCTTAACTCAGTTCATTAATGTAAAGCATTTTAAAATACCTTGAAAAGTTTGAACAGGATACAAGAACAGAGAGTGATTTTATACTATGTAAAGTGAGTTAATTTTATACTATGTAAAGATCGTAATAAGTGACTTAAGTTTATAATAAGTTTTAATGTTGTTTATTATTTTAATGTTACAAAAGAAAAAGTATTCCTGTTACCACTATAATTATGTGAGTCACCATTTATAGGTACTGTTTGGAGTATATCAATGAAAAATTTTTTTTAGTTATTTAAGACAACTCAATAGGAATATTCCTGGGTCGTAGTGGAACTTTAACAATGGTAGAATGATAGCTTTTGAGAACTACCAATTCATGAACTTTGTTAGCAATTAAAGTTTCTCAAAAATAATGTATGAGAGAACTTTTCCTCTTTAAAATTTCTAAAAAATATATCTTTAAAGGTTATCACACTATAGCTTCTTTTTTATGAAAACAAATATGGTCATGCTCTCTATGCTACAACCAATAAGAGGCACATATGAAGTTGGACAGGTTAGCCACTAACACTCTATAACAGATAAAAATAATTATGTTTGTATTCAAGACTTGTGAAACCAAAATCTATAGTTTTATGGGAGACTATCTGACCCATGCCCACTTTATTAGGCTTTAACCACCTTAACCATAAAAACAGAGTTAGAAACTTTACCTCTTTATAATATTATTAGTATAATATATACAAATTAGTCTATCCTGATCTCAGCAGATGAAAAAACAAGCATTCAATATACAAAATTTTGACTAGAAAACCCTACTAGATAATTCATTTAGATCAATCAAACATATGTACCTCTAACAGTTTCTTGCATTCTGCAATGATTAAATCTTCAGCTTCCTTATTAATGACTTCTCTACCCAGTTGTTTAACTTTAGTAGCCAAGAATTTAATGCACCTCTCCCTAACAACTTCATTTGTGACTTCAGTATCTGAGCTCTGATGTATTTGAGAGAATAAGCCTGTTAGTGCACCTTTAGCATCTATCTTTAAAATTGACAAAAGCGAGTTAGTAACAATGTTGGTTTCAGCTGTATCATCTGTTTGTAAAAGCTGGGCCAGTATGTCAGCAATCCTTTGAGTATGTTCTTTATGGTCTTTACACAGCGTAGGCAAATCTTTGATAGCTTGTTTCCGGATCTAGAATAAGAAATTTAAATGTCGGTTACTGATTATACCCATAATTTCAACAAAAATGAGAATTTAACTTACGGCTATATCATCATCCTCACACAAATCAAATTGTGCTTCAATTGCTTGATCGGCTAAATTAGGAAAACTGTTGAAAAATTTCGCAATAAATTGTGACGCCAATCGTTTTTCCTTATCGGATCCTTTGACTGCTCCTAATATCTCCAAGTACTCTTTTTCATGCTAAAATATACAAATGATGTTAAATACAAGCACATATAATACTATCAGAAATTAAACACGCTATTTATTATAGATAGGTTACCTTTGAGATGTCATCTTTGGCGTCGGCTAGGATGCCATAATTTTGATATAGTTTTTCAATATTATCTGTAGACATCTTAACAAATGTTATTCACAGCGCGAATAAGACGAATTTGAACACAGTATTTAACTCTTATATTCAAGAATTAATAACACCACTCGAAATCACCAAACACTGGTTGAAACACTCACCCATAGACAGAAACTGGCTGGTACATACACACTTGGTGGCGAGTGTTGCCAATCCCAAAAAACTAAATACGGCAGCTCATCATTAAAAACCGAAGAAAACAGTAGGGTAAACGAAATTAAGCCTGACTCGGGCGTATTTTGACATTTAGCGGATTTTCCCTGCGTGGCGAGAAGCCATCTGCTGGCTTCCCACTCATTCTCAATTTCAATGCCTATAGAACGGAATTGAAAACTCGCGCCACTTGCGCCTACACAATGACGTAAAATAGTAACAAGGCCAGCCACTGCCAACTTTTTAACCAATCTTAGAGCAATTATTTTGAATAAAGAATATTTCAAATTAGACGCGGGTAAGATGGGCAGCTTATTTTGAAATTGTGAATAATATGTGCAATTTACAGTTTAAACAATAATTCAAAGAGACCAAATATACCCTAGTAAAGTAATTTACTTTTTAATACCTCTTGTTTTCATTTTCTCTGTGTTACAAATGTAAAATTGACTGAAAAGAAAACGTAACTGCGTACTAGTTCGCCATTTGACTGCCTCGATTGCGCAGTGGTAGCGTACGCGACTGCTGTTAATGAGGTCTCGGGATCGAATCCTGGGTCGGACCAATGTTTGTATGATCTGCAAATATTTGTTTCGGAGTTTGGGTGTTTTCTATGTATAATATGAATGTTTTTACAAAAAAAAAAGTTTATATGTATTAATATCAGTTATCTAGTACCCATAATACAAGCTCTGCTTAGTTTGGGACTAGATGGCGTGTGTTAGATGCCCCAAATATTTATTTATTTATTAGTAAGCTTTGTTCCATCATTTTAAAAGCTAGGATGTATGCAATTACATATTTACCGTTTGTATTGTATGCTAACATAACTGAAGTGACTAACAAAAGTATAATCGAGAGAATTGGTGCCTTAATTTCATATTTATTCATATAAATACGTAGCAGTAGTATGTCATATCCATTTCGCTCTCTTGAACGGTGTGTGTTTCCCCGCGCAATTTTCAATTCACCGCTTGTCGTGCTGTTGGCGTGCCTCTTTCGAGTATGTTTGTAAGCTTATTTCTAATTGTTTTTGTTAGAGAAGTACTAATTGTTTTTTAAGGTGTTCTCTATACATATTTTGTACTTTATGTAACAAAAAAACTGTGATGCTGAACCGCGTAATTGTCGCTTAAAAGTGTGAATAGTAAATACAGTACCAAAGTCAGTAATTTCAGTGTAGATTTTAATGGGTTGATATATATGCTTCTTTCTTTAAAACAAAGGTACTTATAAATCTGATACTTATATTATATATAGTACATGAGCCAAACTACACAGAAACACATAAATTAAGCCACACACTTTAAATTTTACGTCATTGTGTAGGTGCAAGTGGCGCGAGCTAAAAACGATTCCGTTCTATACGTATTTGAATTAAGAATGAGCGGGAAGCCAGCAGCTGGCTTCTTGCCACACGCGGTAAATACGCTAAATGCCAAATTAAGTCTGAGTCAGGCTTAAAACCACGCCAGGGGATTTCTCTCGCACACCGATATCCACGATCAATGTTGCCAGTTATAGCGTTTGGTGATCGAATAGTAGAAAGTATTGTACACACACGACATGATACACTTTTGAAAAAACATGTATCATTATATTTATTATAAGTAATTAATCGAAAATGAAGTTTAATTAAAAATGTAGTTTTAAGTGTAACATTTCAATGACTCAGTAAAAATAATTTATTTGAATCCAAGAATCAAACTTTTTTCCCGTTATCATTAAATAAAACAATATAGCGCATTTTAAGAGTTGGAGACTTTTTCTGACACATAGAATATCTAAGTTGAAGTATTAAGTGTAAATTGTACTAGAATACGTATACGATTTTTTATATAATAAGGGGCAAACGAGCAGACGTATCGCCTGATGGTAAACTATTACCGCCACCCATGGACACCCGTAACACTAGAGGCGTTACAAGTGCGTTGTCGGCTTTTGGGAGATGAGGAGGGGGATAAGGGGAGGGATTAGGGTATGGGCCTCTGGTATCCTCACTCACTCGATGAAACACAGCGCAAGTGCTGTTTCACACCGGTTTTCTGTGAGGCCGTGGTATCACTCCGGTCGAGCCGAGGCCCATTCATGCCAAAGCGTTACTCTTCTACGGTATAAATGAATAAATATGATTTAAGAGACGTACAAGAGTCTGTAAAATATTTGACGACTTATCCTATGACAAATTAAAATCTATAGGGGTATATGTAAGTAAGTACGCTTCTTTGGCACGCACTAGAGCCTAAAAAACTTACGTTTAAAAAAAAATGAATTGTTTCAATTCAATGTATCAAGTAAAATTCTTTCCTACACATATTCTTGGAGGTATTAGAAGTGACTTAAGATACTTTTATTAAATGCAAGCGAAGAAGCGGGTGAACGCTCATAATTATTTTTATAATCCTACAATAGCCGAAGAATTCAATGAAACAAGTAAAATAATTTAAAAAGAAAAACCCGACTGCGTCAATTTATGTCATCACTATTAAATTCAGCGTGAAAGCGAGCTTAACAAACTTCACATTTATAATATTATTATGATATACATGTTTTATGTTCCTAAAGTTAACAATGTAGCCATCAAAAGTACTATAAATCACAAAGCTTCTCTATCGCTCACTCAAGTGTGAAGTAAAAAAATCTACTATTAAGGAATAGTAGATTTTTTTAAACCACACGGCCACACAGTCTGCGTTTGAGCGTGGTAGTGTTAACGGTGTCTCTCAATCTGCTCGTACAGATTGTATTATTGCGTGGTGTTTTTAACTTTTGAATTTAAGAGTTAAACACTATGTTCAACTTTATCTTAATCACATAATGAATAAAATATAGTTATCTTCTTAATCAAGATGATTAAAGTATTGAACACACGCGACACGTTACATTTTTGAGAAAATATGTGGTTATTATATTTATTTATTTATTTATCTTTATTGTATATACATAGTACGAAATGGTACAACAGGAACAATCACAAAATATGTATAACAATTGGCGTATAACAATTTATTATAACGTATGGCCTTAACCCTCTCCTGAGAGAAAAGGAGATTCGAGCCCAGCAGTGGAACATTTTGGGTTGTTGATGATGATGATGATAAATAAATAAAATAAAAATAAAAGCCTTTATTGTTATACATTATTTACCTCTCGTTCTTCGAAATTAATGTTCAAGTCAGTTTTAAAAACTTTCATCACATGTTGAAGAAATTCTGGGTTAGAACTCTCGTCTTCTTTTATGCCAAAAATTATTAGGTTATTCTGCTGCTGCTCTTTTCAAGCTTTCAATCTCTTTCTCGAGATTTTCTAATTTTGTTTTTAACATTTTATTTTCTGCTATGATAGGCTCTAATTTTATAGCCAATATTTCCATCACCTTGTTAGTTACATATGTTTGTATTTCAATGGTTTGTTTCAATTTTTATTGATTCAAATAAAAGTTTAAACTTTTATTTGATGACAATATTTATTATAAATAATTAATCGGTAATCAACTTTCATTAAAAATGTTGTTTAAAGAGTCACACTTCAATGTCGTAGTGTAAATAATTTATTCAATCTAAGAATCAAACTTTTTTCTCGTTATCTTTAAATAAAAATAAATAAACTAATCTCCAAAACGCATTTTAAGTGTTGAAGGTATCTTACAATATCTAAGTAGATGTATACATGTGTAAATTATTTTAGAATACGTTTATGATTTTATAAATAAATTTGTTTTAAGAGACGTACAAGAATCTGTTAAAATGTTTGAAGACTTGTCCTATGACAAATTAAATTCATATGTAATATATAGAACATTGGCCAAATTTGCCAAATTAGCCAAGTATTTTTGAATTATAAATCTAACATTACGTTAGTCTAATTTGTACTGTAGTTTTTATTTTTTAATTGAATTTTTCATGTGTTGAAGAATTATTAATTACTAGATTTCACCCGCGGTTTAGCTCACACCCAATGAAAAGTGTCTTATTTATTTATTTATTTTGTTTTAAAACTTCATGCACACATGTACAACGGCGGGCTTAATGCCCAAGGCATTCTCTACCAGCCAACCTTTGGATGGTGTAGAAATTTTGTGGGGTAGATGCATTGTGGTGGGAAAAAAAAAATATATTCGTGAAGTTACAATATATACATAAAAATATAAATAAATATATATACACGGTAATATATAAACTTTATATACATACACTATGATGCACACTAATACATAAACCTTACTTACGTACACTGTGAGTGGGTACTAAGTTGTGTGCTAATTAAGGCTTTCCTGCCATCTGGTAAAAAGGTGGTTTTTTACATTCTTCTTAAATGAGTCACGGCTTGGCTTGTAGACATCCTGATTTCGAGTGGGAGCGTGTTCCACAGCATTACAGCCTGCACAAAGAATGAGGAGTTCACAAAATCAGAATTGTGAGATGGACACAAGAGAAGCAGATTGTTAGAGGAGCGGAGATTTCTATCGTGATTCGACGATAAGAAACGTAGATAGGGTTCAAGGTAAGTTGGTAAAGATGGGGAGTTAAGGAACGAGAAGAGATAGGTAGATAGCTGACTGCGGCGCTGGCGAATGGGTAACCACTGTAGTTGAGTACGGAAAGTAGACACATGATCATACTCATTGTATATGAATCGAATGCAGTTATTAAGAAGACGGTCGAGTTTATTGAGGAGGTCTGCATTCAGGTCGAAATAACACACATCACCGTAGTCGATTAGAGGAACAATGAGAGACTGTGTGAGTGAGAGTTTCGTTTTAGGAGGCAAGAAGTTCTTAAGACGGTAGAGTGTTTGCAGGTTACCTGTTACTTTCTGGCTCAAATGAGTAACATGGGCTCGCCAATCAAGAGTTGAATCGATGAATAGGCCAAGATCCTTGACTACGTCGCTCCAAGATATGACTAAGCCGTTGAAGACGACCGGCGAGACAGACTTAGTATCCAATCGCTTCACCATGTTCTTGCTGCCAATTAGAATTGCTTGGCACTTAGTAGGGTTAACTGACAGCCCGAATCTCATAGACCAGGATTTTATGTATTCCAGGTCACTGTTGATGTTGTCGATGGCTTGCGATATGTCCTCCACTCTTGCCTGCTAATACAGCTGCAGATCATCGGCATACAGGTGATACGAACACCGAAGGTGATCAGTAATGAGGTTAATAAAAATAGAGAATAGGAGAGGAGATAAAACTCCGCCTTGAGGAACGCCTGTGTAGAGGTTGCGCCAGTTCGATGACAAGTCATGAACACGAACACTCTGCTGGCGCCCCTGAAGATAGGCAGAAAACCATTCCAGTGCCTCAGGGGACACCCCAAGATACCCGAGGATTGTTAGAAGGATTCCGTGACTGACGGTATTGAAGGCGTTAGAAAAATCCACCAAAACCAGAACAGTAACTTTGGTGTCCTCCATGCCCTTCCTTATATCGCCTGTCACTTTAAGAAGAGCGGTAACAGTACTATGACCGGGCCTAAAGCCAGACTACAGAGGACTTAACAATTTTTACGGTATACAAATTCAGAGAGCTGCTTGTATACGCAGGCCTCGAGGACTTTAAACAGGAAGGGGTGGATGGAAATGGGTCGAAAGTGTTCGGGTAGTGAAGGATTATTTTGTTACTTCTAATACCTCCGATAACACATATTGTGTTGGTAAAAAGTTTTATGGTGATCAGCTAAGTAGTTTTCGCGTGAAAACGCAACAAACAAACTTTATAATATTAGATTACTCATATTTATAATATTAGTTTGATATACATGTTCTATTTTTCGGTCTTTGGGTTGCATGGGGAGGGGGGTGGGGGAGGAGTTGGGGCCTCCAGTGTCCTCTCTCACTGAGTGAGACACAGTGGCTAATTTGTACTGCACGATGGCAGGATTGTTAGTTTCTGCATTTCCTTCGTTAGTCCGTAGTTCGACGTATCCTCGGTAGATGGCGCTGTATGTGAAAGTCTTCACACCAGCACTAAGAATTATAAGGTTTGATTGATAGTTATTAAAAATAAAATAGAAATAGGCTTTATTTAATCTGACTTTTGCACAATTTGTGATATAACATGAAACTATACCTAATTATACTATATGAACTTAATTATTCCTATTTTTTTTGCATGTATATAACTTAACATTTACTGTCAGTTACCAGGTCAGGCGGTCTTGTGACATAAGCCTCCTCAAGATCCCTCCACATTTGCCTGTCCATTGCTGTCCTTCTCCAACCCTTTGGCAAATCGTTGTACCATCTTTTTCCCTGCCTTCCTCTACGTCTTTATCCGTTCCGTGGGTACCACTCTGTTACTTTTTTGGCCCACTTTCCTGTTGTTGATCTCATCATATGACCGTCTATTTCCATTTCAAGGTTCGTATTTTTACTGTAACATCTGCTACTTTGGTGATGCTCCTAGTTGTTGTAGCTTTCCGTTTATCTTTTGACCATTCTTCTTTCCATTCCTCTTTGGCATACACCTAGTTTGTGCACAATTTTCTGTATTAGTGGCCAGGTCTGACAGCCATAGATGAGACATGGAAGTATACAAGTGTTGTAGACGTTTTTCTTTTTCGGGGTGGGTACAGATTTATTTTTCATGATTTCACTGAAAGACCAGTATCTTTATCAGGTATTATTTACTCGTATTTCTACTTCTTTAATTGATTAGTCTTCTACAGATAGGACTTGACCCAGGTAAATATACTCTATTACGTATTCATCATTCATCGTTAAACCTGCCTTTTTACTTTGATCTGATAGCTGTTGTAACATTGTTTTTAGTACAATAAGATCTTCTGCAAACAAGATGCAGTCATCTGCGAATCTCAGATGGTGTAGTTTTTCCCCGTATATTTGAATACCGAAAGTTTCCCACTTGATTTGCCTAAATATATTTTCTGTATTATATATCTGTATTGTGAAAGCTAGATTACTAGCTTTCACAATACAGATATATAATATTACTATTATATATTATATATTTATTTAAACAGGTTTAAAACTTGTTAATTATAACAAGTTTTAAACCTGTTTAAATATTCAAGATATATTTAACTCGTCTTATTGTCTTTTTGACCGAGATTTAAAAAGGAGGAGCCGCGCAACATTTTACATAAATGGTACATATTGTAGTGAATTAATCAGGAATTTTAAGACTCTATCTTAACATTCCTTACGAGAATAATCAACTGATAATACTATTAAGTCTACAAAATGATATAACATTATATTATACTATATTTTTTTTAACAAGGCGTTCATAGCTCAGTTGCACTAGGTGATTAGAAACAATCATCGAGGGTAAGCGATGACGGCGCGGTTAATACCTGGATGGGTGATCGCTGGTGGTATGTTACCATGAGCGTCTCCATAATTCGGAGGTCTCGTTAAGCAGTCGGTCCCGGTTGTTATCATACGTTAACAGTCGTGAAGCTTAGTTGGAGGCCTTTGGGCGGCTTAAAATCATCCAACGGCAACATTACGTAGCCACAACGTATTCTTGCTAGTCCTCAACCCGCAATTGGCCAGAGTGGGGCCGTATGGCCTTAAACCTCTCCTGAGAGGAGACCCGAGCCCAGCAGTGGGACATTATGGTTTGTAGATGATGATGATTTTTTAACAAACCAAGCAATGTTTATACGTCATACACCTTGATATGTAGAAATAAAATAAAACAAACAAAGAAGGTCTGAAGTGGTACTTACGCTATGTATTTCATTCAAACTAAAAATGATACCCTAAGAAGTTTTAGTGTAACGATCATTTAGAAAACGATGATAAGACTAAAAAAAATACGTTTGTAGATCATCCCTAAATAAAAAAGAAAACTAAAAAATTGAATATCGAGATAATGTACGATATTTTTAATATAAATACAATAGCTTGTTTTTTTTACTGTTTTTGGTGTTTAGCAAAAGAACAGATAAATCTGCTTAAACAGTTTTTTTGCTCTCTTGTAAAGATACTGTGTTCTTCTTATTCCTTTGTTTCATTGCATTCATTGTTATTTGATTAGATGATCCTAACACTGACTAAAGCTAGTGCGTGTATTAATTTAAAAATTAATTCACATACACAATGTTACCCTATGTAGGGGCGTTAAGATTGTAAAGTTTGTAAGATTGTTATTCCACTAATTTACATCCAAGTCTAGTAGATACGTTTATGCCGAAATCTATGTCCTTACTTGATATTATAATTCGAAAATAACTCTGTCTATCTGTTATACTTTCACTGTACTGAACCGATTTTAATGAAATTTGCCATGTAGACACTTTGATTGTTGAGGAAGCACATATTTACAACGATAACAAAGCTAGTGTAGGTATAAGTAGGTATTTTCACTGACGAAATATTAGTATTATATCAGTGGTATTAAACACATTGTGATATTTTTACATCATTAGTCAAAGTATGAAAAGAGAGAAATCATTTCCAAAAAATCACATCGAAAAAGAAAATAACAAAGATTTATTTTTTATTATCTATTGCATGTCGAAATGTATTGTTTAAAGATGAAAGGAACGCCGGCGGTTTATGTGAAAACAATAAAAGGATACCGCCGTAGGCCTGGTGTGAGGGACGAGCCCCTGTATAGATAAGAGACTTCAGTACCTTCCTACTCGTAGTTACGTAACAACAAAAAGATGGATCATAAAATAAATGGCTATAATAAAGTTTTGTAAGTACCAAAATTTTTGTGAGCACCAAAAAAAATTTGCATTTCCTTCAAATGACAATTTAAAAAAAAATTGAAAGCGAGATCATGGCGTAGGTGAGAATAAAAAACATTGCGTCTATTAGTACACGAGATATAGACCCGTGTTAATTTTATAATTGAATAATTTCCTTATTTTCCCTAGTTTTTTTCAGGACACAAGAAAACGCGGTGGATCTCTTCAGCCTTTACAAAACTCTCTTAAAATGATAATGACAAAGATGAAACAATAAATCAAGGACACAATAAAAGAAAATAATGAGGCTATAAATATAATACAGTTTTTAAAATAAATCTAAAGGCCACAAGGCCATGCTTTAATGAAGTGGCCATTTGTAATAATGGCTACTTCATTGAAGTATCTGAGAAAACTTAACAAATAACCCTGTAGGTATGTGTTAGTAATAAGTACGAACTCCGTGTACTTTCAAATCAGATTCCCGTGTTGGTGATGTTATTTATTATTATATACATGTAAAGGGCAGGTAAATTTATATACACACATCCACACTCGTTCGTGCCTTTGTGCTATCGACAATTTGAATCATAATCATTATTTTTTTACGTGTTGTAACCCCCTCGGGCCTTCACCCCACCGGGGTTTGCGGCGGGGCGGTGTGTAGGAATCGAATCGACTAAAACCACACGGTGTGCCACTCTGCGCCTGAGACGGGAGAGATCCGGGAACCGCTCTCTTACGCCATCCGGAAATTTGAATCATAACCCACCATAAGCTTAATTCCTTACATATATTCAAATACAATAGGGAATATTACTGCCAAACTTTACCGATAGAGGCATCGTACTATAACGTAACAAATTATTAGTTTATATTGACATTTGACGTAATAATACTTTTTGCATTAAAATCTTAAAAGTTTGTTTTTAGAAGCTAGTAAATATGCATCAGCGTTGTGCATCTGGGAGCAAAAGCATCGGAGTACATTTGATTCCTAAACATCAAAAGCTGCGTACCGATTTTTTATAGAAGCTTTTGCACTGTGCATTAAAATATGTAATATTTATAATCAAAATATGCCACTCTCACAAATAATATAAATTCACTCTTGTTTTTGTGTTGTGATAAGAATTAATTTAATGTTACATGTAGCGGTAGTTGTAACAAGAGAAATAAAGAAAATTATTATTATTATTCTCTTTATTACTCATATATACATATTTATCACATTTTGAAATACATAAAAGAAAACAATAATATATATTTAAAAATATAAAAAATAGTAGACCACCGACTTCGGGTACAGGGACCAAGAAACCGGTGGTTAGGGCTCCAAAGAAAGGAACCTCCTGACAATACGAGCCGTGTCAAGAAGGACTGCCTTCTGCATCAGACCCTTGATCCAACTATCTAACGTGAGCCTCTTGAGGTGTTGCTCGAGGCTCTTGACTATCAATCCGTGAACAGACACAACTATCGGAACAATGATCACCGAATCTACATCCCACATATCGATATTATTATTATTATTATTAGAACTGCCTATCTGGTTGCTAAATTTGAACTTTCTAGGTCATCTGGAACTGGCTTAAAATTTTGATCAATAGGTGAGTCGAGTCAGTGATCAAAATTTGGACGTTAATGTCTAAATAGCCGTTTGAGATTGTGTTTATGAAATTTAGAGGACATATGTATCTCGCAAGTTTTAATGTATGAGCCAAATTTAACATGTCTATTTAAAATAGTTTTTGAGTAATGAGGGTGTCAAAAGTAGCTCCGAATGGTTCGCGTAATATTACACACGGTGCTGCTCACCAGTTCTGATAGCTTAAACTTGGCTTGACACGTTACCGCGTGTCTAGACTTTATACTAAAATATAAAAAAAATATTGATAGATGATTGGAAGACAAAAACAGTTTAATTAAAACCCCAACTTCCAAAGTCCGGGCTATTATTAAGCATTTCTGAAATGAGGAAAACTCAATAGCAATTTTTGGCCCGACCAAGGATTCGAACCCGATACCTCTTGATTGGCAATCACATACACCAAACGCTAGACCAACGAGGCGCATAAATGTAACATAGTATTGAAATATATTCTATTTCTGTCAATATATTGTTTTGGTAACATATAGTTTATACTTTGAAATAGCGTTCAATCAAAGTCAGTCTTGCGGTACGCGGTTTTAGATTGGTAGCACGGGTTTTTTTACCGCTGCAAGAATACTGAGATAACTTACTTACAGAATCCTTAAATTACCATCTCTTTACTTACTTTTCTTGTTAGAACATATGTGCCAATATGAAGAATGTGAACATACTGAAAATACTAAGTTAAAACTGAGCTTAAAGACAGGTTATTCAGTCAATACTTGGTATTGCAGTGTTGGAAACTAGAAAAGACTCATTTGACTGACTTAGGTGGAGCTTACACTGCAAAACGTGTTCGGAAATCTTAAACAACTTTTCCAATTCAGGGAGCAAATACATGCTATGCATATAATAATATGTCGAACTTTGTGTGTAGTTTATCTATAGTGGCAGTAAAAGTTAAATCACTTGTCGAAAGAAATTCGACTTGAATTTAAATTACTTGCATATGAAACAATACTACGCTTTGAACATTCATAAGGTTTATCGTCAGATCTCAGGAGGAGAAAACACAAAAATTGTTTAAATTTGCCAAAAACAACTGACGAACCTTACGAATCAAACAGTAAGACTCGTCCACAGAATTTATATAGTAAAGGTTTTTTCAGGCAAGCAGTTGCTGTGCTCTCCCGGTGAGTAAAAAAACTAATTTAGTTCCATTAGAACATTAGCAATAAATTGTTATATTTTATATGTTTGTATACAACAACTTATGTGTTTCTTGAAGACAAAAAAAAAGTTAAGGAAATGTAATTGTTTTTTGTTTTGAAAGATCCTTACTTTTGTGTGTTATTTTTTTAGTTGCAAAACGAAGCATAAACTAAATTTTTAGTATTTCACTCTGTCTATTTTGTAAGCTAAATTTTGATTAAATTATAGATACTCGGTTCAATATACACAGGCTTTTTATTGGCAGACAGGTGTGATCATACAGGTATTTAGATGAAAGTAACGAGAGCTACTTTGGTTTTGCGAAAATATCTTGGGTTCCACGAACAAAACATGTCCAGATATATAGTAAGTTGTCAATAAAACCCAAGATGTAGTTTACAAAGCAAACTTGTATTTTATTCTCAAATTTTTCCTTATGTACTCTAATTAAGTAGACTGGAATTCTCTTGACCTTGTATGTGCTTAGATTTACAATATCAGGGAAGCTAGATGTATCTAGATCACTTATTATTTTTATTTTGTTTTCCTTGTTTCGGTTTAAATGTACGATTTATACATTTAATTAACTTCCTTGTATATTTTATGTCTCTATAAATTACATACCTATTTTTTGTTTAGAGCTTCTTTCGTAAGTATTATTCAATTACATTTCTACTTTAAAAAAAAGTAGAAATGAAATTGAATAATTGACTTTGGCCTTGTCATTTTTTAGGTGTTGTTCCAGGTTTTCCATCTCTATGTAGTTTAACTGTTGTCCTGCACATTTCGTTCTTTTAGTCGGCTCTTACAACGTTAGTGGAACGAATAGGTGTGAAGATATTTTTTCTAATCTGTCAAGACAAGGATAGTATTGTCATTTACTTTGTTTGTGTTTAACTATGGACAAGATGCACTCTACTAATTTTTAGCAATGGTTTATCTCGCAATGAGGTAAAAACTGGATGCCATCTTAAATGTAAATTCTAAGTGACATTAGTGTAAAGTGACTTAAATGAGATTACATTTGGAAATTTTAGCAGCGCCCCTTTATAATTAAAATATTATATGTTTAAGAAAAAATAATTTCACAAACCTCAAAAGGGGTTGAGTTACTCATCATGGGTTGTTGTATACCGTTTATTTCTTATGATATTTTTTATATAAATTAGAAATATGCAATAATTTATTTATTTTTCATCTTATATATAACACAAATAATAGTTGTTGAGGCGAATTAGGATCCTAGAAGGTCGTCCCGGGTCAATCTTATGAACTTACTCTTCAAACATTAAAACGCATTCAAATCCCACGCAACACTTTACAAAATGTCGGTCTACGACTAGAATAATTGCTAAGTCAAGTATTTTATCATAACAATAATTAAACAGTCGTTATTGTTGCAATTGCAACAATAACTTAATTAAGTATTAAACGGTAAATATATAAAATAAATCTCATCAAATGTTAAGTTAAAAACTACATGTTCCATAATATTAACATGCAGTGTGCAAAAAATCTGTTGAAGTTGTTTTCTTTTTAAGATTTAAATAGTCCACTGTTGGACATAAACCTCCCC
This sequence comes from Hyphantria cunea, assembly GCA_003709505.1. Lineage (NCBI taxonomy): Eukaryota > Metazoa > Arthropoda > Insecta > Lepidoptera > Erebidae > Hyphantria > Hyphantria cunea. The sequence continues at coordinate 350,860 of PKRV01000797.1, read as the reverse complement.
TAACAAAGGAGGTTTTGAGTTCTTTTTTTTAACCGAGCAATGTATGTTGAATAATATTGACGAATTACTAATGCGGTTAATAATATTATTAAACTTGAGTGGGGGGATATCGAAGTTGTTTTTTAGCGATAATTTCAAGGTTTTCTTCTGTATTATTATAGGTTCGAACACCACTTTTTGAGACAATACTTTGCGTCATTTATAAATTATTATTCTGAGTCTATTTGTTTCTGGTCCATGAATGTTTTTATGTATAAAATCTTGGTTCCAGGAACTTTAGTGGGGGTAACAACAAGATTCTTTGAAGATTTTATAACAATTAATTACGAATTATTTACAGTGTATCTCAAAAGGAATCGTTGTTTTCATTAGTTAGCATTTTCATCTACATTTTCATTACAGTAAATATTAAGATGTATGAAAGTTAAATAAGAACAAAATAAACCATTTCTTTAATATATAATGAAATATCTAACAAAAGTTCCTTAAGTCTATCTAATAAAACCAAATAACTATATAAAAAATATAATTCAATAAAATATAGCACTTTTTCTCCTAAGATATGAAAAATTTACATTCAGTAGTTTAAGCATATCATTTGAACCTTAATTAAATTGATATCAAATTTCGTAAATAAATAAAAATTGACTAGAAGATACTCTTACGTTTAGCATTAAGTAACAACAGTTCTTATCTTCGTCCTCATAATACACATAGACTTTAAAAAATGTATTAAAACCTGTATTTTATTTTTGAGATAGTGTAATTACACGTGGCTACTAATTATACATGCATATAAACAAAGATAACACTCGTATAACTTAAAACTCTATTCTTGTTTAACATTCCTATGTATCTCATTGAAGAGGAAAATTGTTGTAATAATACAAAAGAAACTACAAAGCAAATACACTAAGAAAAACCCAATTAGGCCTTACTTAACCAGGTCAGCAGACTCAAAATCTTGACAAGTCAATATAAATAGTGAAAAACTTTCTAAAGAATTTGTACAGTCCTTGTAGTCTACACATATTCATCTCCAGAACAGTGTCCAAAATCTAAATCAACAATAATGGCTTTCCTCAACAAACTCGTCATCCTTCTGTTGATCGCTACATGTGTCATGGTCATCAACGTGGATATCACCAATGCAATCTTTGTCCCAGTTTGTGACCATGCTTGCAGCCGACCTATACCTGAAAGAATCGCATGCTGTAAAGCTCACCGTTACCGTGGTTACATTAATTGCATCAGTGGACAAATGAAATGTTATTCAGAGATCCCGCCGGGTAAACAATTTTAAACGGTGCAGTCATGAAATGTATTTTCGTTGTTCTCATATATTAAAATTTCATTTATATTAACTTAATTAAAAATTGATGTCATTTTAACTAAATAAATTTGTTCCTCATTTCAGACAAACCAAGTGGCTATCAATTCATCGTAGAGGGAGAGTTGGGGACAACAATATTATAAACCATATTATATTATAATCATCTTCCAAGCCTTTCTTATTCCCAAAATAATTTCGACTCGGCTACTTGTTTAACCTGTTTTACTTGGATATCAGTTTTTCCATGGAGCGACTCGCAACGGACCTCCACAACCCTAAGTGAACTAAATTCGTATACCAAATACAATTACTACAAATATATTTTAGCAAGATCAATTTATTGCCCTCAAAACCCCCTGCAAACTTTGCAATTCAATTTATAAAAAAAGTTCCTAATTGCAGATCATATATATTTTGCCACTGGAATAGATTTGATAGACCTCAGAATATTATTATTATATATACGTGGAGCCAAGTACAAAACACATTCATACATTAGGGTGTATCTTACTAGGAACTAGCATCTAGCATCTCTATGTCGTATACGTGCACGATTTTGGAACAAGTTTTTATTATTCTAGTAAATAAAGTAACCTCGAATATGTATAAACATGGTAATGTCTGTAAATTCATCTTTTTGAAGCCTGATGTACAGGAATCCATTTTACATAAATTGAACATGACCCTGATACAGCGGTTCCGAGCAATAAACACACGTTCCTTATCTGTATTATTGCCCCAGAACATCACACCCTATCTGAGGGTGGGGCAGGCAAAACCATGATATGAAAATTTACTCAGTCTCTTACGCACAATCTATATGCAGTTTCCAATTTATTTGGTTGCATAAAATATCTTTAGTTCTATTTAAATGAGGGATGTTTAAAGCAGGCGTTTTTTGAGTTCTTATTCTATAATAATTTATTATTTTTGTTTTGTCAATGGTAATACATTAGTCAGTTTCCAAAACTAATTTTATCACCATTATTGAATAATATAGTACTGTCACCAGCAAATAATGTAATATCATGATTAGTTGCCGATAGCATGTATATATATGAGGAAGAATAAAGGACTCTAAAAACTGCCTTATGGAGCACTAAATTTAGGAGTTGAAAATCAGAGGAATGAACTTCATCAGTTTTTGCTATTTGATTCACGTATCTTACTTCTATAAATTGTTACCTGTTAGAGAGATATAATTTTGTAAGATTATACACATCACCTCTGAAACAATACGCATAGATTTTCATCACAAGAATACCATGTTCCACCCGGTCGAAAGCCTTCGACATATCCATATATATGTATACTTATGGCTGGTGACACTTTTGGCCTTTACTTTATGTAAAAACTTATCTCTACTTCTACTAATATTATAAAGAGGAAAGAATTGATCATTTGTTTTTTCATTCAATAGGATGCAAAATAACAGAACTGATTTGAAAGATTCTTTCACCATTAGAAAGATTAATCGTAACCGAGTAACATAGGCTATACTACAAGTTAGAGATCCGTACAAAATTTAGAGACTAGGTTAATGTTCGGAGCTTGCGTGTTAAAATGTATAATATTACAAATACATTTATTTATTCGTTTTTCTGAAGCCATATTGAGTAGGTTTTAAAATATCATGATTTTCAAAGAACGTTAAAAACATTTATATATAACTTTTTCACATTTTTGGCAAAAACAGACATTAAGACTATTGGCCTATAAGAAATGGTATCTACTACATGTCTGATTTTAATTTCAATACTTACATTGTAACATGATATTTTAAGTTTATCAGGAAAGATACCGATATCAGGAACTCTTGTACCGCCAGGCGTATCTCATTGTAGGGATTGTTTTTGTAAAATATTTATTTGGCTGCTAATATCCCCGACAATTTAAAAACTTAATTTAGTTTTAAGATTGCAATAAAATACATGGATCACAAATGAGTTATAATTTTTTGTTGATCCGTCAATAAAATGTTGTTCCTACAAACAACAAAAGATACAGGCAAACAAAGAGCTCAGTTCCGATAGCATCAAAAAGACTAGCCCGCAACCTGATTAAGCTGAAATGTCACGATCTCAGGAAGATCATAGGCGTCCTGATTGGGCATTGTCCCCTGAACAAGCACTATTTCACTATAGACATAAGAGACAGCCCTTTGTGCAGGGGCTGCATAAAGGCAGAAGAAACGCCGCAGCACGTTTTCAAAGAATATAATAAAAAAAAAATATCATCACCTCAGTCGAATGATGTCCAGAGGCATCCTTAAAGACTACAAAAAGTGGTCCTGTGCATCCATCGGCTTCCTGCAATATAATCATTTATAATAATTTCAGTATAACTTAATACTATATTTCGTATTTTTTATATAAAAGCATGATAAATATAGACAAGTCTTTATATAATTGTTGTAATTGTAATTTTATATAAATGTTTAAATAACCAGAGTCCTAAATATATACCTGATTTACAAACTACCACGCTAGTAGAATGAGAAATATTTAACAAAAATCTAACTGTTTGATAAACTGAGACACGATGCATGAATATTGTTTGTTATAAATTTTTTGTAAATAAAATTAATTTGAGCAAAACTTGTAACTTTATCCTTATTCTACAAATGCTGTTTTTTTCGAAGAGGAAATGTGTAACAAAAACGCAAATAAGGATACTACGTTACACTAAAATAGATAAGCTGACTAAACATCTAGGCAACGCACTATATATAGCTGAAAATTTTGTTTAGCATCAGTATAGCTCTTGAAGTCCATACACATTCGTCTCAAGAACTAATTTACAAAACTTTAATCAGCAATAATGGCTGTAGTTAACAAAATTGCTTTCCTGCTGTTGATCGCTGCGTGTGTTATGGTAATCACCGTGGATATCGCTAATGCAGTCATTGTCGGCCCTTGTAACCAGGTCTGCAGCCGTACTCGTCCAGAATGGGACGAATGTTGCAGAGCTCACGGGTATGGTGGTGCCCGAAGTTGCGCCGGCGGACGTATGAATTGTTATTGATTAATTGAATGAAGAAGGTACCACTTCTTTTTTATACTAAATGAATTAAGTTTATTATTATATTCTATATTAGCTAGTTGTGGCAGTTGACGAAAGCAATGTTATTAAATTTCCGGATTTAATAGGTGCAGTTATTTTTTATGAAATGTTATTTTGTTTGTTAAGAGTTTAGTCACTTTATTACTCTTTTTAAGTGTTTATGTACCTGATCTTTGTAGAAATAATTATGTTCTTAATACGTTTCCTTCACTTTTCAGATGAACCTAGTGGCCACATTTATGACTGATCGTGTATGCATGTGAAGTCAGATTGACCTCAAACCACTGTAAAATATGCTATGTATTTAGTTGAAATAAAAATGTAATTATAAATAGTTGATTTTATTTTCAGTCTGTGCATATTTGACGACACGTTTATTTCAGACTTGGAGTTTGCTCATGTGGTCAAAATACTTAGTCTTGCCATAAATATTGTTACAAAGAAATTACAACCTTTTGTTCTTGTACGTAACATTTAATACTATTGCATTGTGTTAGTTTAATTGATTAATGTAAAGTTTTTATATGTTTAAAGTTGGAAATATGATGTGTCCACTTCCCTCCTTTGCAAAGCGGGAGAGAAAATGAAGGCAAAATAGGGAGACACCTTTTCAAACCAAGCAGCACCACGGATAAAATATTATGGGTCCTTTAAAATATTTTAGTGATTTATGGTTACTGAGCTATATTTAATTTCTATAGTATGTTGGCAGAACCGCCTAAACGTACGGAAATTTATCGCAGTTGTTACAAGATCCCTTAAGGCTTAATAGCCTTTATGAGAGTTTGTTTCGTAGCCGACGAAGTTGTATAATCAGCTAAACATTCCGTTGTAGGATACGCAATAACATACGGCCTACATACGCGCGCTTCAGCTGACACAGGACTCGTAGCAGATCCAGGTGGTAAGGGAAGCCAAAGCTTGTCCGCTTACGTGACACTCGGCTGTTGAATTGCGCCACCTAACTCCTGGCATTAGTGATTCGTTAACTTCGTTTCATTGCTAGAAGATTTCATTGCAAACAATGAGACGATACCGATAATTCGCCAACTTATGTCCATGATTAACGTTCTGTTCTCCACATTCTTTCGCAACCCCTGATCATTCTCTAAGTCGCTAAGTTATGAAAATTATAGGGTTGCTTGAGACACCAACTCAAAATATTGAGATTAACCACAAATATCACAACCACTAAGAGACAAAACTCTCCGAGTCCGAAGCCCTAATTTATTCAGTCCTATTGTCTTTTGGAGATAAATTTGTTGGCGATATTCTACCAAACAATACTTTTCCGGTATCCTCACTCACTCGATGAAACACAGCGCAAGCGCTGTTTCACACCGGTTTTCTGTGAGGCCGTGGTATCACTCCGGTCGAGCCGGCCCATTCATGCCGAAGCGTGGCTCTCCCACGGGAGCTTTCTTTACCTACTTAAAAAATCTATTAATATATGTAACTTTAAAAGTTGTCGATTCTTACTCCTTAACGACACTCTTGTTTATTTCAGCTATTTACCGTTGAGTTCCTCTTTACTAAAGAGGTCTAATTAATTATACACGGGTGGCTCCATAATTAATTTCTAAATTTGGTGTACGTTTCAACGAAGCTTGGCTCTCCTCGTTGTATGCACATTATTCGCACTAGTTCAGTGCACATTATTGATTAAGCAGGTAGTATTATATATAGGAATAATCTTATTGGCTATTAAAAAAATATGTTCATAGGTGGAGGATTATCGATATAAAATAATCCAAAACCATATATAAAATTTGTATTACCAGATCTCACACAATTATAAAACACATTGGAAAGGTCAATTTTTTCTGTTAGTCAGATTCAGTCAGTTGATAAAAGTAACTTTGGGTGTGTCTTTCACACTTTCACGGCAATACTGTTTCATAGATTTTAATGTTTGGCACAGTGGTAATTTGATTCATGAGGTCTGCTTCTCCCTACGTTTCTATAAAGGCTTCTTTAAAGGTTATAGTTTATCGCAATAACTGAGATACACGCGGAGAGTCTCGGGCAAAGGGTACTTTGATATAAACACTTTTGTCGTGACAGAAAAGGGAAATATTAGAACCCTAGCTGTGGTAAAAGAGGTTTAATTGCTATTACTGCTTTTACATTTTACATACATGTGAGATATAAATACATACTTCTACTCATAACAAACCATTTTTGAATTAAAACAGGAACGATAACCCTTAAATCCGTGTGCTTTGCAACATTCATTTCTCTCGGTTACAACATGGACCGCACAAACAACATCACATTGTTCAACACGAACTGTGTTAGCTATATCAACACTGAAAACGATTACGCACGCTGCTATCAAAAGTACTATCGCCAACTTATTTAATATAGACATTTTCTTATCTTTTGCAATGGAGCTCAATATCCTCAGATGATAAGAGACGTACTAATATTCTTGACAATTGGCCTTATGTATATAGCACCGTTGAAACATTCACTGACCTCAGTAGATCCGATGACTGATAAGAATGACGCATATATTTGAAATAAGTTTTCCACCAAAGTTTTCCTCTAAAGTACCTATGTTCTAACATGAATTAATAGTTTAATGCTAAGAGTATGTAAAATCTACTGAAGTCTGCAAAAAAATTGTAACGTTTTTTAATTTTTTTTTTGTCAAATAGATTATGCAATAGTTGTGTGTCACACGTTTAATTTATTTCACGAACCATACACACTACTCTCCAGTACCATCTAAATTACTAAATAGCTATTTATTATGTAAAAAGAATTATCGAAAATAGGTTACAAATCTTGTTTAAGCACCACCCAAAAATTTTAAATCGATTAAAAAATATAATGACGACAAAATTATCTACTACGAATTCTTTATACCAACATGGTAGGGAGTGGTCATACGCAACACAGGCGTTCCCCTCTATCAAAGTGTAAGCCCAAATGGGCCTACATATTACATTGTTATGGCACACAATTATTCATGTGTGTGTGAAATTGTGAATGTTCTTTTTTTAATTCTTATATGGAGTTTGCAGTTACAGGCGATTGTTTTTGTATGCGAAAATATATGTGCATGTAGATCCCTTCACATTCCAGACTATTTTATTTCGGCAAAAATCGCTATAGCTACTCCCCTCCGGTCTGCCGGCCTTTGGTGCTCTGTGAAGGATCCGTACTTAATCGTTTTCAGCTGAATTCATTGGCGATGAATAATAAGAAATAGGTGTTGTATAAAACATAAAACTTTTATCCTTATATTACTTTCATGTGGGTTTTCTGGTAAATACCTGTACCTGATTTCCTTATTGTTTGTTATTGTTTATAATTATAAGGAAAACATCATCATTGTAAAACCGTGCATTTTTACCAAATGATTGTATTTGTTTTGATAGGTATCCTAATAGGAAAAATATCTAATCATTTAAGTTTTGTTTCATGACTAGGTAGAGATACTATCGCATCTTGACCGTATAAAAGATCAATAAAAATCTTTTATAAAAAAGTGTGACCATCCTTAATTAATACTTACAAAGAGAAATACAAATAGAAAAAACAAGTCAAAAGTGAATTACTTCATTTTTTCGAAGTCGAGTAATAAATACAAATTCTTGCCAGTACTTTATCTGTGTAATATGTCTTCAATATACGAGAGTTGGTTTCTAGTGGCTTGGTAGTCGCTTACCATTGCCTTATTTTGTTGACGAGGTGGAAAACACCTTGGAATCTCTTTCTCCTTGAGAATTTAGAATCCAGGAGAATTTTATGTGATTAATCCCACCCACACACCCATACACCTATCAGTGCAACTTCTAGATTCGAGGATCAACATTAGTGATCTTCATACACGCCGATTATGATATTCGCAAAGTCTCAAGAGAAATTAACCTGTCTTAGCACCCATAACTTAATTCATCAACAGAAAACTAGAAGAGTTGGAAATATAATATCTCAGAGTCCGAAGTATGTAGGTATCATCATCATTGTCATTAATAGCCTTTAACAGTCTCCTGCAGGACATATACAGATCTCCTTAGTCAAAAGTTATTGTCCTACAATACCATACTGGTCAGACTGGTTGGAACAGGGTTTGTTTTAAGATTTCTATCTCCTTCGCACCAATTAATCTACTAATTGAGGTCGACTCTCAATAAAAATAGCTCTCCAGTGCCAAAGTTAAGGCTAGAAGGCAATTTTATGATTAGATAGTACTAACCGTCTAAGGAATCAAAATATTGTCTACCAAGTTAGGATATTGAGTATACCTTATAAATAAGTATATAGTTACTAAATATATTATTAAGTAAATTAATGTCAATTCTTTTTATGTAAAATCTACAGTTTTATAACGGCAGATTACATAACTGCGCTAGGCGGTAAGTTCGGCTGCTAAGTTTCAGACAGTATTTAGAGTAGCTAAATAAAGTATTTAGAGTAAAAAGCTTTTCTTTGGTATAGAGTCGTAATAAGAGTTTGATGTTTAGTTTAAATATATGTACCAACAAGACCAATCCTTCTATATAATTTTATATGCATGAAAAAAACAACAAGTGTTGTTTAAAAAAGTAATAATGATATTTCTGCCGTAGCAATTAAATATATTGCTAGTATATATATACTAAAAATGTAGATTACTATGAGTTCAGTTACAGATGCAGAAAACTTTTTATAAATTTACCACTGACTGTAATCATTGGATTTATAATACAAGTCGAAGAGATAGTAATTGTATTTATGTGTTTTTTCTACCAATTTTGTTGGATATTTATTGTTATTTTATTTTTAGTTACACTGTGTATGATTTTTTATCTGCTTTTATTTTATAAGTATTACGTACTATACATAGTATATCTCTATCTCTATACAAGTCTTAATAATCACCATTAGATGGATCTAGTGGTGATTATTACAACTTCTGCTGACCGCATCTATGAACGTTGTTTGCGATGCGACAAAACTTCCATCGCCACCATATTTTTTGGTTAACGATATGGAAGTAAGTAAACTTTTTGTCTCTGACAACTGATGATCCTATGCAAGAAATTGACAATTAACGTAGTATTTGATTTGATTCATCGTTGGGTTCTTTGCTGTCACACACGTACTTGTTTTCTCGTCGAAGTTTTTATATGTGTTTGTGTCTGGAGCTGAATTTGTTGGATACTTTTGTGCCACAGTCAACGTTGGGATTGTCTATCATCGAACAAGCCTATTGGTGAGCCATTTCATATTGAAAAACAAAAATATTGAGCGAAATAAACTTCCAATTGAGAGAGGCACACCGTCNCGTCAAACTTTATTACGACTGTGGGGTATTAACTGTGAGGCAGCTTTACATTCTTCGGACAACCCTCAGGTACCATAGTTTCATTCCACCTCCAAAACGCAATAAACGAAGATTTAATGCACCTCCTATTAGACACAAAACAACATTCTCCGAGCATCAATTCTACACTTTGGGCGCATACCTATACAGTAATATTAACAGGGACTTAAACATCTTGCAATTAAACAGATTTAAAGTTAAGCATCGACTAACCGAGTGGCTATTACTTAAAGATTATTCAACTACGGAAATACTTCTGCAATTCTTAAAGTGACAGTATTATAAACATACACATTCACACACACACGCGCACACGCACACGCACACACTCACTCCACACACACACACACTCAACACACAACACACACAAACACACACACGCACACGCACACGCACTACACACACACACACACACACACACACATGTAATTTATAACTGATATTTGCACATATTGTACATACGGTAATCATATATTATAATCAATTCAGTGCCTTTATTGTCTCAAGGCCCAACGAAAATCACTATTAGGAAAACTTATAGCTGAAAATTGTCTCTTAAGATACAGGGCATTGCCTAGTTTAAGGGACAAGGTTCAAATTTTGTAATTGCAATTTCGTAAAACCAACAAAACTTTAACCTACAATATATAAAATGTTAGTGGATTTATTATGTTTTTACTGTTGTAAATATTTTAGATCAATAAATCATTATTATTATTATTATTATTATTATTATTTTCAGATTGAGATTCGAAAAAAAAATAACATCATTGCTATCGTTTAACCAATGGAATAGAATGGAACAATGCAGCATGTTGTCCCACACTATCGCGGCATAGTGGGATGTTTTTTCACGTCCTAAAAGGATCCGGAATCATAGTAGGCTCTACACAATAACGCTGTACACAATAACGAAGAACCAAAGAACGAGTTCGAGAGCGTATGTCTACCATTCTGAAGCGGTGACTTCCAAGGCCTTATGTTATTTATCACTGAAGCTTTTATAATTTCAAAATCTTCTGTAATCGCTAACGTATTATTTTCGTAAATAAGACTACCGCATTAAGAACAAATCTTAAGTTGCGATTGATTTTAGAAAAAATACATAAAACGGACTAAAACAACAGACTCAGAACAACAATTTGTAGTTTTAGTAGAGGTTAGAACTTACAACACTCAGTGACCGCTTTAACAATCACACAATCCATGAAGTCTAACCTTAAGTGCCAATTAAATTTAAGCCCATCAGTCTCACAGTATCATCAATGGATATATGATTAATCAATATAAAATCGTTATCAAAATTCATTAAATCTCAATCAGATGAAAAAAATGATGCCAAGGACAACAACATTTAGCAATCAACCCCCTCTCACACGAATACTATAAACAAGAAACAGAAAAACAGACAACAGTAAACGTCTTTCAACCTCAACTAGGTTTAGGTCGCCGTGGAAGACTATGACCAAAACCCTCCAAAGAAAAACTCATAGATAAATATCAAAACTTATAATCAACGTTGTACATATACAATGTAAAAACACTGTCGTCATATAGTCGCTAGTTAGTGCTAACAAAAGTACTAAGCAACATACAAATAAATATAATTTTAAATGCTGTTTGAATATAAGGCACAAGAAAGAAGTAAATATAAAGCTTCCTTGCAAAGTATAAGCATAAGTAAATATAGTGTTACATCAATGTGTGCAGGAAAATTAAGATTTTTTTTATTTTTTAGTTTAGTTGTAGCAACCCTATCTGATTATCACGAGCAGGATAAAAGCATTTCATAGTCAGCTAGTATTTCAAAGTTTTTATTTCAAACGACACCCAAAAACATATTTTATTCAAAAAATATTCAGCAGGTTTTTGGGACGGTTTACAAATTATTACTGAAAATAATAATAATAATATCCTCCCTTATGTTTATTGAGACATGGTTAATTTTGATTGCTTCCAACCTGGTTGGTCGCCGCGAAAGACTATGACCAAAACCCTCCAAGGAAAAACTCATAGATAAATATCAAAACTTATAATCAACGTTGTACATATACAATGTAAAAAACACTGTCGTCATATAGTCGCTAGCTAGTGCTGACAGAAGTACTAAGCAATATAAAAATGAATATAATTTTAAATGCTGTTTGAATATAAGGCACAAGACAGCAGTAAATGTTATAATATCGAAATTCATTAAATCTCAATCAGATATAAAAAGAGACGAAAATGTTTATAATTTTATAGTATTTAGTCACTGGAATTTTTTAAGCTCCTTTCATTTATAAAACGCAAATGGCATCTGTGTTGGACATGAATCAAACGCAAAATGTTTTAATCCAATGAGTTATGAATTTTGATGAAATAGAAGTCCATTACTCAGACAATGACAGACGTGATGTAATTTAAACATCCATTATAAAATTTCGTTGAAATAGAACCGTAAATAGACTGAGAGAAATTGAAACATTTGTTTGGATTCCCTTTGAATTCTTATCAAGCCTACCCAAACAAGGTGGTATTAGAGTATTATTCCAAGCATTTAAAGTAGGTGACAAACGGAGTTTAAACTAATATTTTTATCTTTCGGAAACGATAAATCTTTTAACACACAATTTATTTTCAATATTTCTGTCTAATCTAAACACACGGTAGCGTATCAAGCTCAAGCTGCCAGAACTGGCGAGCAGCACCGTGTGTAATATTACACTAACCATTTGGAGCTACTTTTGACACTCTCATAACTCAAAAACTATTTCACATAGACATTTCAAATATTAAGTTCATATATTAAGGCTTGTGATATACATATATCCTCTAAAGTTAATTAATACACCTCATACAGCTATTTAGAAATTAATGTTCAAAAATCGTCAATTTTGTCATTCACTCATTCATATATATATAAATTATCTACCCAGTTCTAGAAGACCTAGAAAGTCCAAATTTGTTAACTAGATAGGTAGTTGGAAGAATACGTATACGTGAGTTTTAGTACTAAGAAGTATGTACTTATAACTACGATTAGAGTGGGTTTTTGTATTTATAAAGTCATTAACTGGGATTTAGATTTCAATTTTAATATTATTATAACATTGAAATAATGATTAATATGAATACTTAGTATTAACTTTATTAGGAATAGGTACTTTCTAATAATTTCTGTATAAATAGTATCGATATCCCATCAAAAATATATATGTGAAATAAGAGCTAACTGCAATATATACATATATGCCTTGGTTATTCGCTTCAATGACAAAAGTGGCGAGATCTAAATGGTCAGTCCTGAAATTAATTTAACAGAACGTAAACTATTAAAAACCAACTTTTTTTTCTTAAAACTTAGGATTATATATTGAAACTCTGAAGTTCTTAATTCATTCTTCCCAAAATTTGGCTTGCTGGTAGAAACTAGCCATCGAACATAAGGCTCTTCCATGACTATGTTAGTAGGTACATTTTAATAATGCTTATATGAAAACTAGATAAGAGATCAAATCAAATTAAAACGAAATCATCAATCAAATTGAAACCATTTTTATTTCCTTATGGAACAGTGGGCAAACGAGCAGATGTATCGCCTGATATTAAGTGATTAACGCCGCCCATGAACATCCGCAACACCAGAGGCATCACAATTGCGTCGCTGACAGATGGGGATGAAGAGGGAATGAAGGGAGGGGTTGGGGTATGGGTCTCCGGTATCGTCGCTCACGCGGTTAAACACACCACAAGCGCTGCTTCACGTTAGTTTTCTGAGAGGCCGTGGTGTCATTTCAGTCGAACCGGCCCATTCATGCCGAATTTGAACTATTAACAACATTTATGTAACCAATTTCACCCACACTATTAGTATGAATATATTGACACCTCGTCTATTAAAATCAGTTAATTAGTTACCACGGTGGCCTTACAAATATAAAATATACTGAAAAATATTACCCTTCCTGTTGGTTTCACCGCATTTGAATAAAACATGAAATATTTTAAAACAACTCTTTCTGGATTTCAATTTTGAATAATCAAAATAAATTGTAAGAATCTCCCTAACCAAAAAAGTTGTTACAGGTTTTTGATGTGAAACATCTATAGCCGCACGTAAAACCGATGTCTGGCGTGGCGACGCATGCCGTGGCGACTCTTCGCCACGCTATATGATGGTATATATATATATATATATATATATATATACAGTCTATATGCAGTAGTGTGTACGGTGTATAAATTGTATATATTGCAGTGCATTACTATTTCGTATTTTGCAAATTAGATTAAGCTTATTACTATTTCTATCAATCTATAATCTATTAAAACTATGAAATAGTTTAATTGTTAATGTAAGAAATAAATATCATTTAATAATATTTTTTTATAAAATCTTATTCTTTTAACATTAATTAATAATTATTTATAAGTTAGATACAGGATATAAATTGTTAATTTAATTTTTATATGTTGCGTTGCAATATTATACTAAAGCAAGTTTAACAAAAATATGTTATTTAACGATCCTATTCTTTGTTACATATTTGTTAATAGTCATCGTTATCTGGAAAAAAATCGTAATATTTGATTTTATCATTATGACATATTTAGTTCCTATCACAATCTGTTCTTTTCTGCATATTACTTTTACAAAATAATGTCAATGTTTCACATCTGCCAGGCGTCCCGTGACAGCTCACATTTTTTTTATTTTACCCGCCGTTTGTGATTCATTTGACTTACATCGTAGGTGGCGCCGCTCTTGCGAACTAGGATTTTAAGATTTTTATAAATAAATTTAGACAGATATAAGTGACTTATAGATAATTCAGTTTTTATATGATTAATCAAAATCTTGTTTTTTATCATTATACAATCATACTTCGTGCACTGAAAATCAACATGTTTTTATTTACATGTTTTTAAAATAATAACATTAAATAATGATGAATTAAAATAGCCTTTTTAGTAATATGATATCTCTGTCTTAAAAAATAAACAAAAATGAGTATCCTTCTAGCAAAAGAATGAAAAAATCTCCTTGTAAAGCACTCTGCTCGTACCTTAAAATGAGTATTGCAACAAGTCACTACGTGCCCAAGGCATAAACATTTCTTGCATTTGTGACAGAACATTTTTGGTTTTTCTATTTTTTGGCACCCACGCTTACAAAGAATCAGCAAATATAGGTCGATCGAAGGATCTGTGATAATCATCATTGGTGATTGAAAGAAGTTTCCCCTCAAGAGGGTCCCTGTTGGCATTTGGAGAAACTTCTTTGAAAATAATATTCACAAGCAATAGCCAATTTCTATCGGGGTATCTTATAACATTGTAGCTTTTAGTGCATTTGCACTATTCATTTGATTGGCATTGGGGCTCTTTACTTCATTTAGTACAATTGTCAATTCCAAACTAAAATAGAAATAATAGTCGCCTAGACATTCTTATTCACTCAAATCCTCTTCGCAATCTAAATTCCGCCATGATACTATATTTTCAGGAGCAGTACCGCTTTCAGCTTCAACTTCTTATGACATTTGTGACTAATCTTCCTCAGGAGGGATCGCTTCATGAAACCCTTCTAAACGACGTTTATCAAACAAATGCAAGTAGTGTGTGTCTATAAGAAACTAGAGTATTGACTAGAAAATACAGCGCAGTAAACAGTGCTTTCCGCACTTCTATCCCTTGATATCTACAAGTCAGTGGCCCTGATGGAATCCCTCTTATTGTGTTGAAGATGTCCTCTCCAGAGTTGGCACCGGTTTTAAAGCGTCTTTTTTGACTCTCCAACACTTATGGCGTAGTCCCGAAACAGCATTGGTCCACCCGATCCCCAAAAAAGGCGATCGCTCAAATCTGTCCAAGTACAAGCCGATAGCCGTCACTTTCCTTTTCTCGAAAAGAATTGAGTCTATCATTAACCATCAACTCCTGCGGTACTCTCTACATCATGTACTTGGTGACCAGTGGTACGGCTTGCGTAAAGATTGATCAACAGGTCATCTTCTGGTATGCCTTTCACATCGCTGGGCACAGGCGATTGAGACCAAGGGGGAAGCCTTGGCAGTTAGTTTGGACATTGCGAAGTCCTTCAGTCGGGTCTGTCACAAAGCACTTCTTTTGAAGATCCCTTCCTGTGGGCTCACTGAGGAACTATGCAAATGAGTTACCAGCTTTGCAGCAGATAGAAGCAACCAGGTCGTAGTCGACAATGAGTCCCGCAAGGTTGTGCGCTATCGCCTACTCTCTTCCTCCTCCACATTAATGATAAGTTAGAAATTGGCGGCCTTCATTACTCGGTAAAACTTCATTAAGAGTCGAACAAATTTGTGTCGGAAATTGGGATTGAGATAGACTTTATGTGGTCAATTTTAACCCCACAAAGATATATATTTGCGCATTCACCGCTAAAAAGCTACCATTGCCATGCCGCCGATGGGTCATTAAAGCGATACGTCTGCACTATTGCCCACTATTCAATAAAGAAAAACAACTGCGTTAACACTTCATTGCCGTAGGAAATGACTTCTATTTGACGATAATTGTTATTTCAATGAGAAAATACTGTTTCTGCAATATCAAAATGAGTGTTTGTTGGTTACCGCGGTAAATTATTTTATCACTAATTAGTAAGTAGGCCTATGTCCTTCCCCAAAAATCAAAGTATTTCTATGCCATATTGCATTTCATCATCGAACGCCGGTCGCTAATGATCGGTCATGTTCGGTGCCGGTGATGAACGCGTTTTAGTAGGGTAGTAGATTCACATAAATATCAATGACTACCCTATCTAAGTTATAATTAATTGTGCATAAAGGGATATGAGTTGAGTTGAGTTTTAGAATATTGTTTGTATTATTTTATTTTCTTTGAATTGAAACAAAATATCTTATAATAATAATAATAATATAATAATAATATCTTATAATAATATAATAATAATAACAACATTATATAAACTTCTAACATCTATTCTGAGACTCAAAATTACTAAACACATTAATAATAATTCGATAATTTCTCTATCTCAGAATGGATGCAGAAGTGGGACCCGTGGCACTAAAGAGCTCCTTATCATAGACATGACCATAAGCCTACAGGTGCGTCGTAATCGTAAGAGTCTGGCGACATGTTGGATTGATTATAAGAAGGCTTATGACTCGGTGCCACATACATGGCTTTTGAAGGTGCTAGAGTTGTATGAAATTAACACAACTCTTTGCACTTTCTTAAGGTCATGTATGAGGCAATGGAGAACAGTACTTCGCTATCCTGGATGTCGCCAGGCTGCGGTAAACGATGTACCAATAAAGATCGAGCGGGGTATATTTCAAGGTGACAGTCTGAGTCCCTTGTGGTTTTGTCTGGCTTTGAACCCTCTAAGTACTCTATTAGAGGGTTCAGGGTCAGGCTATAGGTTGCAGAAAGAT
>PKRV01000797.1:293564-332861 GCA_003709505.1 Hyphantria cunea | reverse complement strand
GTATTGGGATCGATCTATTATCACGGACAGGACTATTGTTGCCAATAAGCCTGATATTGTGGTAATAGATCGATTAGAGCGCCGCGCAATGATTGTCGACATCGCCGTTCCTCATGACGAGAATCTCGTGAAAGTTGAAAAAGAAAAACAATTGAAATATTTGGATTTATCTCACGAGATTATCGATATGTGGGATGTAGATTCGGCGATCATTGTTCCGATAGTTGTGTCTGTTCACGGATTGATAGCCAAGAGCCTCGACCAACACCTCAAGAGTCTCACGTTAGATGGTTGGATCAAGGGTCTGATGCAGAAGGCAGTCCTTCTTGACACGGCTCGTATTGTCAGGAGGTTCCTTTCTTTGGAGCCCTAACCACCGGTTTCTTGGTCCCTGTACCCGATGTCGGTGGTCTACTATTTTTTATATTTTTAAATATATATTAGTTTTTTTTATGTATTTAAAAATGTAATTAATATGTATATACAAGTAATAAAGAGAATAATAATAATAAAATATCTGATATGATGAAGTATTTGAGAATGTTGATTCATTTTATATCCTTAGCTATGTATAAAATTATCAATAATTGTGTGTAGTATACGAGTAGATTTAAATATGCTTTGGTGATGCACGGAAAAACTCGAATGAACTTATGTGCCATCTTACATATAAGCTAGTGGGTACTTTATATTGTTACAATAAATTAATAGCATATATATTTAAAATTTGGGGCAGTGGTTAAGGCATGAAATTATAATATTAGTATGCATTTTAATACTTTAATACATGTTTGTATTATTTTGAAAATCTGCCATTACATGAAATGGAGGTCTCACATAAGCAGAAGCAGTAAAGACAAACATAATTAAGAACCTTATCCTTATTCCTCAAGCCTAGGAAAAAGGTGCTATTTAATAGGAAAAGCGCAATAGATGCTACTGAAAACATGCACTCAAAAAACCCATGTACGACGCATAACCCAGTTAACCTGATTCACTTTCTATTATAAATAGAGAAAATCTTTTTGCAACATCAGTACGATCCCCGTAGTCTAACGACGTTCATCTCGGTAATTAATCAAAACCTAATTCAACTATCATGGCTGTCGTTAACAAAATCGCCATCCTGCTGTTGATCGCTGCGTGTGTCATGGTCATCACCGTGGACATCGCCAATGCAGCCTATGTCGGACCTTGTGACCAGGTCTGCCAACGCACTCCTCCTGAAAGGAACGAATGTTGCAGAGCTCATGGATACAAAGGCTACCGTAGTTGTAGTGGTGGGCGAATGCAATGTTACTAAGTCCTGAATTGTTAAGGTAAAATTAGCTTTTTTTATATTTACACATTTTCTTCTACTTACTTTTTTGTATGTTAGCCTGGTGTAGGTGTTGCCATCCATTTGCACTATAACCTATTAAACCATTAATTAATTTATATTTTATACAGAAAACAAGCACTGTAGATTGATTTACAAGTAATTTTAGTAATTTTCATAGTACAAGCTTTGCTTAGCTTGGGACTAGATGGCGTTGTGTGTTAGATGTCCGAAATATTTACTTATTTATTTATTATTTATTTATTTATAATTATAGTTTTATGCCTTTGTTATTTTATGTTCTTTTTAACTTACATACGTCTTTTTTTGTTTCAGAACAGGCGACTACTATTATTTTTTAAATTTCATTTCAAATAATGTTTGCCTCTTATTTTTTAATTATATTCATTTCTTTTTCAAATTTTGATTGCAAATAAACAATTCAGTAACATCGCTATAATTTGTTTTTTTATGTACGAAGACAAACATGCTACATACCTTACTTATTCATGATCTTCGTGCATAGGTATTTTTTCATCTGTTGATCAAGATCAAGAACTGTGGTGACTTTCACATACAGCGTCAACATAAATTTATGACAACGCCATCCACCGAAGATACACTGAACTACGGAGTAACGTAGTGCACGAAGAAACTACCAATCCTAAACTCGCGCAATAGAAGTTCTCGCGCCGATTAACATAAATACAACTTCCCAACATCAACCGTTGGGCAGTGGCCCGCCAGGCATGATCACCTCGCCTGGTTGGAGGATCCTCCCTTTGTGTTGGAGGAACATGTTATCCGTTCCCCCACAGTGGTGACCCCAACGTGATTGGAAGCAGCCTTCGAAGGAGCAGATCAACACAAAAAAGTCAGCGCGCCACATCATGTTCACTCCCCCACAGCAAGTCTCAGCCAGCCAGCAACCTCGGCTCAAAGACGTCTTAATTTTTGCTGTTTCCATAGCCAATAGTTTTTCATACAACGCTGTATGCACTATGAATGAAGTGTATGGAGTACCCACAAAAGAAAGGTCTATTTTTTTATGGAATAGGGGGCAAACGAGCAGACTTATCGCCTGATGGTAAGCGATTACCGCCGCCCATGGACACCCGTAACACCAAAGGCGTCACAAGTGTGTTGCCGGCCTTGGGGGATGAGGGGAATTTTCGTGGTACAATTTTACTATCAACAACAGGCCCTGTGAATTGACAATGAAAGTCAATAACAATGAATGAAAAGCTGTCAAAAATACCAGCAGAATATTATGTAAAAATCATGTAAGCGATAAAGGGACCTTGATTTATTGCTATATAATTACAAAGATCAAAAAACTTCGAGCATGGGCTTCAGAACGAACTTATCATCTCAATTACATGTTAATTGCAAGGCGTATGATATAACGATTAATGTAATAAAAAGTTTTATCATTAATCAACATTATGAAAAATCTTCCCCTTAAGAGGATGAACATTAAATTAAGGAAAGTGAGAATAAGTACTTTTGTAAATCTTATTACAGGCTCTTATTTCTTGCTCGATCATGATTTAAATAATCAAACGATATTCATTCTTAAGGCTAGGATTTAGGATGTTTTTTAATAAAATGTGTTATCATTTGAATTAATTACATCGTTTGAACATGCAGGAAAAAATAATTTGAAATTACTTTCATTCAAGTGTATCATCTCACCTTACATTTTGTTTATCCTCTTCATAAAACACTATACTGTCAATGTTAATTTTATTCAATAAAACAGTCTGTAAATAAGAAAGATACTGGTAAAAATTTATAAAACCTTATAATGTTATATTTTGCTTAAAAATAATTTATTACACTAACGTTTGACATAATATTAATTTAAAGCAAATGTATTAACAAATTGTCAAGTCCAAAAAAACAAAAAAAATTATACAAATTCTTAGTAACACATTTTAAAGTATAAATTCATTTAGGAATAAGGTAAGCTAGTCTTGTTAGTCACTAAATTTCTCTGAATAGTTGATAGATTTACTAAGTGACCAGAAAATATCGTTATTTGAAATGAATACTAAACAATTTTATAAATTTATTCCAATTATATACAAGACCTGAGTGGGCTTCAAAACCAAACGACTTATAAAAAATATATTTGACTAATTAATATTCTCATCACTAATTTTAATAAAATAGTGCCACCACGTAATTTGAAACAAAGTTTTCTGATGCTTTTTTTTTAAATACTGTTTAAAAATACCTTTAAGTATAAAAAAGTTTTTATATCTTTGGGGTACATGAGTATGGCATGAAATAATAACAGTTCTTCTACTTCTTCTTCTGATTTTGATAAGATAGCAACTATATGGATCCGCTATTTCTGCCAATGTCAAGTATCAAATGTCTTTAAGTCCTAACCTGTATATACGCGCAGGGTCGTTATAGGTTATATATGAGTAATATTAACTTTTACCGAGAATTGGTTTATGAATTTTATTTATACCACTACCTCTAAACAGTAGAAAAATTACTTTGAAAAATGTTTCTTCGTTTAGTGTATTTCTTTTTACAAATAATAGTTAAGATAACTGCTAGTTCATTTCAAGAAAAATTTTGCGATCGGGTGCTGCTGTAATTATTAAAGCATTTTTTAGTAAACTATTAAGTGCATTACAAATTTACATATCTAGTTTTTATGTGATTAAAGTTTTAGTTAGAGAAAGATTTATATTTAATTAATTATGTATTAGTTTAGTTACCTTTTTTTACAAAAATCAAAACAAAACACTTTAATCGACAATTATGGAAGAAGTTACGTTTGCACTTAAATACATATAAAAAGAACTTGATGAACAAAAAACAACGATTCGCAAAAGTGCAGATAAGGCGGCAAACCAGGTTACACAGAAAATTAACAAAATATTGGACGAAAAATTCTCAAATTGCAGGATCAACAGAATAAATAGAAGGAGAAGGTAGGTAATCAAGAGAAAAGAATACACTTTTTGGAAAAACAGTCAAGTCAACGAAATGTAGTATTTTTCGGTATGACAGAAAAAGAATCATCGTATGATAACCTTCAAAACAATATTGTCAACTTCATAAAAAAATACTTCAGTACTAGCAGTAACATAGCATTCAGAGATATCCAAGAGGTAAGACGAGTAGGGACAAAAGGAGCCAGAATTCGTCCAATAATTGTAACTTTCTCAACTCTTGGAATCAAAATTCATCAACAACCCATTGTGTCCCACTTTTGGGCACGAATCTCATCTCAGGAGAGGGTTAAGGCCATACGTCTCCACCCTGGCCAAGTGCATATTGGGGACTGACAAGAATAGTTTGTGGGTACGTATCTTGCCGTTGATTGTTTTTAAGCCACCCGAAGGCCTCCAACTAAGCTTCACGACTGTTATCGTATGATAACAACCGGGACCGACTGCTTAACGTGACCTCCGAATCACGGAGACGCTCTTGGTAACATGCCACCTGCGGTCACCCATCCAGGTACTGACCGCCCCGCATTGCTTACCCTCGGTGATTGTTTCTTATCACCGAGTTCAACTTTTATGAGGCCTTATTATTTTTATGAGGCCCTATGTGGGCCTCATAAAAATAATAAGGAAAAATTAATGTTATGAAACAAAAAAGTGACTTTGAACTTATGGACCAGTCGAACCATAAGTGTGTGTATGTCATTACGGGTAGGACGCACGCATTGAAGACTTTCGTCTTTAGGCACTGTGGGATAGGCACCGACGAAGTTTCCCAAACGCTGCCCAACCTAGCCGGCTCCTTCTGTTCACCTCGTGCTCAAAGCTGTTTCTACCTAACTGCAAAGCCTGCCCGAGATATACATATTTTTGAGCAACTTCGAGAACGGCACCGTGTACCGCAACTGGTTCCGATAGTACATGTTCATTGAATATGACCTTGGTCTTGTCCACGTTCATCCGTAGGCCGATGCGCACAGAAAAGTCAGCCAGGTCGTTCAGCATCTGTTGCAGGTCCTGCAGCGTCTCTGCCATGATGACGATGTCATCTGCAAATCGCAAGTGAGAGATGTTTTCGGCTTCGCCATTGATGTTGATACCGCACTTTTTCCAGTGCAGCGTCTTAAACAAGTCCTCTTTTGCATTAGTGAAAAATTTTGAGGATATAACGGCTCCTTGTCTCACTCCTCGATGCAATGGTATGGGTCTTGTATGCTGATCCTGTACTTGGACGGACATAGTGGCGGCTTTGTAGAGACATTTCAATACTCGAATGTACCGCCAATCTACTTGGCAACGCTGAAGGGACTCCAGAACAGACTAGATCTTGATCGAGTCAAAGGCCTTTTCGTAGTCCACAAATGCTAGACACAGGGGCTGATTATACTCTTCGGTCTTCTGAATTATCTGCCGCACTGTGTGGATGTGGTCTCTGATGCCATATCCGCTCCGAAATCCAGCCTGCTCCGGTGGCTGGTATTCGTCGAGTCTTCGTGCAAGACGATTCGTGATGACTCTTGAAAACAGCTTATAGACGTGGCTCAGGAGGTAAATGGGTCAATAATTCTTCGACGTGGTTTTATTGCCCTTTTTGAAGAACAGGACGACCACACTCCTCTCCACTCCTCTGGAGTCCTCCTTAGTATACAGCGTTACTTTTGATATTAAAATATTTGTATGCATTTTAATTTTTTTTTTGTTTATTTTTCTTTATTGTACACACTTAACACATGGAAAAAAATTTAAAAAAAAAGAATTACAACATACAAATGTGACAATTGGCGGTCTTACCGCTCATGGCGATCTCTTACAGACAACCTTTATATGGATAATTTGGTGACATTAATAAGGGTACCAATAGTAGGGTGCACAAATCTCAGATATGTTCAAATGTAAATATTTACAAAAAAAAAAACACTAAATTCAAAATATTCATCATTCATATANAGGTATTATGATCAAAGATAATAATCCTTCACTAACTTTTTAAATACAGGCAAGGTTTTAGCGTGACGGATTGTTTCAGGTAAATCTGTAAACTGGGTGGAATGTTTTGGCATTGCTAGTTTCAAATTCTCTGATGATCTCAGGTCCTTACAAGCATTCTTTAAGATAAGATGGAGTGTGGGGATGAAACAGGATACTGTATAAAAGAGAAAGAATGTGAAGATTCCGGCGAAAGCGTATTGGTAGCCACTTGAGTTTAGAACGAAATTCAGAGATATGGTCATATTTACGTAATCCAAATATGAATCTAATGCAGAGGTTTTGGAGGCGCTCAAGTTTGTTTAGTTGGTCTTCGGTGAGATCCAGGTAGCTGACATCACCATAGTCAAGGATCGGAAGAAGAAGAGATTGTGATTTTAATTAAATACATGTTAATAATATGTATATATGTTAATAATATATTTTAAATGATACATTTAAAAAGATCTGCCATCACGTGAAATTTAAGGCTGTAAATAAACAGTCAGAAGCAGTAAAGAGAAATATAATTTACTACCTTATCCTTATTTCTCAAGCTCACGAAGCAGGTGTTATTTTAAAGGAAAAGTGCAATAGATTCCACTGAATAATTGCGGTCAAAAACCCATGTACGACTCATTAAACAGTTAACCTGAGTCAATTTCTGTTATAAATAGAGAAAATCTTCGTGAAACATCAGTACAGTCCCTGTAGCCTAAAGACATTCGTCTCGAGAGACTTCAACTAATCAAAACTTAAGTCAACAATCATGGCTGTAGTCAACAAAATCGCCATCCTGCTGTTGATCGCTGCGTGTGTCATGGTCATCACCGTGGACATCGCCAATGCGGCCTATGTCGGACCTTGCGACCAAGTCTGCAAGCGCACAGTTCCTGAAAGGAACGAGTGTTGCAGAGCTCATGGATACAAAAGCTACCGTAGTTGTGGCGGTGGACGAATGCAATGTAACTGATTACTTGGATTTAAAAGGTAAAATTATTGTTCACGAATTGAAATATTGTTTTTCTATTGACTTTGCTTTGCAAGACTAGGTTTGTTTTTTTGTATTTTTGGGAAGATGCATAGTGTGCACTCATGTTACACTACAGTTTTAACTATAAAGTAGTTTGTTAATTTATTTATTGCATATAGAAAACAAATCCTAACCCTTATATCCTAATTCTAATCTAATATATCAAATTCTGGAGTTGCTGTATTTGTTACCAAACTACTCCGAAACGGCTGGACCCATTTTTCCGAAATTTTGTGTGAATATCGGGTAGATCTGAATATTGTCCAATATCTATTTTATATATTTTGACCCACCCCTCAATATTTTCTTTTATTTTAATGGCAAAATAACGTTTGTCGGGTCAGCTATTATATTACAAATGTGAATGTAAGTTTGTTTGTTACGCTTTCACGCGAAACCTACTTAACCGATCATGAAACTTTGAACACACAATCTTGGAGGTATTAGAAGTAGCATAGGATACTTTTTATTAGATGCCATCTAAGCCGCTGGTAAAAACTAGTACTGTATATTGTTTTGTAGTTTTTAGTGTTTTTTGCTAAACTATAGTATTTTCATGTTGTTGTTTATTTACAATTTTTTTTTGTTCCAGAAAAGGCGACCAGCCATTGCTTATAAATTTGAATTTTTAATAATGTGAACCCAAATGGTCTCCTTTTACAATGTTAAATTTTTCGTATTAGAAATAAACACTTCAATGACATTGCTACAATTTCGTTTTCTTTTATGATGACAAACAAGTGTACATAAATAATCCTAAAATAATAATAATAGGTGATAGATCAAGAATAAAGAGTATCAATGCCTATATCCACACCAATTCCCTCCACTGGTGAGCGCTATTCTGGCGCAAAGCCCGCTTTTGGCGGCGACATCTAAGGGGAGTCCCTGTCTCGATAGATACTGATGCAGTTTTTCGAATTTTTCTCGATTATTTCATAGGGACACCTACTAAGTTTTTACAACCTCTGAAGAATTTAAACACAGTTTTTTAAATATTAGTACAGCATCTAAGACCCGCCTAAAACCATAAGCTCTGCAGGACAGCAATCTTACAAAGAGTAGGAAAGATTTAAGCAAACCCTTTAAAATCTCGTCCTGCCATCGTGCTATGAAGACTAAAACTGTCTTACTTAGAAAAATCATAAGCCTCTAATTGAGAGACTGTTTGAAGCTATTTTTGAAGATAAAATTTAATTGATTGGTATTGCCTAGGAAGATGAACAAAATTATCTTACGATTTCTACCAGCATTTTAATCTACTTAAAATTAAAGACGCTCATAGCCAAGTTGCAATCGGTGATTAGAAACAATCAAGGTGGGTGAGCAACGACGGTGCGGTTAATACCTGGAAGGGTGACCACTGGTGGTATAATACCATCAGCGTCTCCGTAATTTGGAGTGATTTGAAAACATCTAACTGCAAGATTATGTAACCACAACGTTGCCTTGCTAGACCCGAACTCGCACTCGACTCGTGTTTGGACATATGGCCTTAACGATCTCCTGAGAGGAGACCTGGGCCCAGCAGTGGAATAGTATTGGTTGTTGATAAATAAATGACGATTTTATTTTAACAGACTATTTCAAGCACCAATAGTTAAGTATTCTAAGACCGAGTGCTAGTTTCATATTTTTGCAGATAAAGTCCCTTAAAGACTTATTTCAATATATCTGCCAAATAGCTATATTTATCGTATCTTACAAAGAAAAAGTCTTGGATATAGACATTTATATCCGATATATTTTAAATATTTCGGACTTTTATCAGTCAAATAAGAGGAAAAGTTTTACTAAAATTACAGATAGTTATCTAAAAGTTTAGCAGGAAGTGGTGAAACTAACTGTTAATATTAATAATAATGAATCACATTTCATACAAAAACTGTTGCTAACTAATCATTTTAATCTTCATCATCGTACCCCAGTGAGCATCGTACATTTTTAGCAGTCTTTACGAGTACTAGGAGCCCTAACAAGTCCGACAAAAGTATTTCTATAAAATATCGCTATATGCTAGTACTTAGAAAAGGTAGTGGAACCATTCTGATTTCAGTACGAATGGGCAATACTCCACCGCGGCGGTATTTTCCTCTAAAAGAAGACCAATCTAAAATGACAGCATTCATTTTGTCCTCTTTCGTTGACGCGTTGGTTCCCAAGGGCCAATGATCCAAAAGCATTTCAATAGTCTGCCCTAGTATGGGTCACCACACATCATTGTTGCATTGACTGCCTCGGTGGTGCAGCGATAACGTATGCGACTGCTGTTCTTGAGGTCTCGGGTCCGATTCCCGCGTCGGGTCAAATGTTTGTATGATTTACAAATGTTTGTTTCTATGTATGATATGTATTTATAAATATAAATATATGTATTTAAAAAGAAAAAAGTATGTATGTATTTATATCAGTTGTCTAGTACCCATGATACAAGTTCTGTTTAGTTTGGGAGACTAGAAGGCGTTGTGTGGTAAATATCCAAAAAATATATTTACTTATTTATTGTCTGCATTCATAATAATTATAGTGACTCTTGGGTTTTGCTTATGCTTTCTTTCAAACATAGTATAGTAATTTAGGCCGGACCAAATGTAGAAAAGAATTAAGAAGATCGGGTGGCAGTCACTTTACGTAAAAAAATCGAAGTTTAGCTATCTCGTGGTAGATTTTAATTCAACTTCAACCTAGTTTAGGTAAGACTTGAAGGAATTTATTTTCATTGGCAGTTTCTGTAACCAATAGTTTCTACAAATTTCATGGCTTCGCAACATGAACAATGAACGAAGTGTAGAGTACGTACCAAAAAAGAAAGGTGTTTTTTCGTTTTGTAATTTTACTATCAACAACGTGCCCTGTCAACCAACAATGAAAGTCGATAACAATGAATTAAAATGATGATGTCACCTGTGGTGGTACTATGAGCCGAAACCAGTCAAGTGTAAAGATAAATGAAAAAGTGGAATAAGAACAAGTGTTTTTAATTCTAAAATGTAATGAACTAAAGCTATCGAAATACCAGCAAAGTATTTGATACGAATTATGTAAGTGAAAAAGGAACCTGAAAAAAAAATGTATAATTAAAGAGATCTAGAAGCTCGAACATTGGTTTCTTGAACTTGTCTTGGGAACTTGTCACTTTAATTGCATATGAATTGTTATTACACTAATGATTAATGTAATAAAAAGCTTAAATAAAAATCAGCATAATGAAATATCTTTTAAAAGGATGGCTATTAAATTAAAGAAAGTGAGAATAAATACTTTTGTTAATATGATTTCAGGGTCGATTCAAGTTTTTATTAATTTTTGAATTTTGATATACATTCTCAAGGCTAGCATTTATAACATTTTTCAGAAAAAGTATGTTACAATTTGAATTAATAACCTCGTTTGAACATACAGGAAAAATAATTTTGTATTACTTTTATTTAAATGTAAACAAAATAAAATATATAGTGAGATAATTCACTATATATTTTGTTTATCTTCTCAAAATTAACAATAACATGACAACTTGTTTTTGTGCCACAGATAAAGACCAACAATAATAGTATTTTTTTTTATCTTTGGCACGTTCTTATTCCCAGTAATTTTCCAATTATTTAGTCATTTTATCTATGTTTCTTTTGTTTTAAGTTTTACTTTATTTTACAATAAAAGTTCGCTTATTTAACGTTTCAAAACTAATAGATTTGTTTATATGTACACATAGCCTCAAAAATTTCAATCTGGAATATTTTTATTTCCGAATTTCTTTCGTTTTATGTCTTAAATATTTCAAATAAATATTTCAGATAAATAAATAAATAAATATTTTAGACATCTAACACACAACGCCATCTAGTCCCAAACTAAGCGGAGCATGTATTATTGGTACTAGACGACTGATATGAATACTTAAATACTTTTATTTTGTAAATACATACATACTATGCTTAGAAAACATCCAAACTCCGAAAGGAATATTTTTAGATCATACAAACATTTGATCCTAACTAGGATTCGAACCCGAGACCTCATGGACAGCAGTCGCGTAGCTACTACTGCGCCACCGAGGCAGTTTTTTAATATAATAGATGCTTTAAAGCCGTCTAAATACAGGAGGAACGGGTCACATATTCCTCCAACACAAAGGGAGGATCCTCCGACCAGGCGAGGTGATCATGCCTGGCGGGCCACTGCCCAACGGTTGATGTTGGGAAGTTGTATATATGTTAATCGGCGCAAGAACTTCTATTGCGCGATGTAGGATTGGTAGCTTCTTCGTGCACTACGTTACTCCGTAGTTCAGTGTATCTTCGGTGGATGGCGTTGTCATATATTTATGTTGACGCTGTATGTGGAAGTCGCCACATCACTCCCCTCCAAGACCGGAGGTTGATATCTGGATGAGTCAGCTGTCTGTGCTCTGTTGCGGAGCTTGCCAGTGCCAGGATTGAGTAGTTCCAGTGAGTCGGAACTGAGTGCCGCAAGTTCCAGTGAGTCGGAACTGAATGCCGCTAGTCCCAGTGAGTCGGGGCTGAAGTCCGCTGATTCCAGTGAGTCGGGATCGCATGCGGTGCGCGGTGCTGCGGTGAGGTCCCCAGTGAGTCGGGGCGGTTGCTGCGTAGTGGCTGGCTGCTGCATAGACGGGAGAGATATGCTCTTCTTATATGGACCGTAGTTGCAGTGTGCTGTGCCTAGACGCTGTTGAGGCCGTAGGGGTAAACCAGGCTGGAGCGGTCGCTTCCTGCATGTGGTGTATCCCTGTTGAGGCCGAGGTTGCTGGCTGGCTGAGACTTGCTGTGAGAGTGAACATGATGGTGGCGCATTTGCTGTTGATCTGCTCCTACGAAGGCTGCTTCCAATCACGTCGGGGTCACCACTGTGGAGGAACGGGTCACATATTCCTCCAACACAAAGGGAGGATCCTCCGACCAGGCGAGGTGATCATGCCTGGCGGGCCACTGCCCAACGGTTAATGTTGGGAAGTTGTATATATGTTAATCGGCGCAAGAACTTCTATTGCGCGATGTAGGATTGGTAGCTTCTTCGTGCACTACGTTACTCCGTAGTTCAGTGTATCTTCGGTGGATGGCGTTGTCATATATTTATGTTGACGCTGTATGTGGAAGTCGCCACAGTATGACTTAAATGAAATATTTCGCTAAGATTTTGGTTTAACAGACAACAAGGTTGAAGGAATTTTTCGAAACTGTGCTCATTAAAAACTTTTATGTAGCTTCACCTGTGCCGATGTTTGTCTGTAATAAAATCTTACTAGTGAATATTGATCCTTTTCCCGATTCCCGAAATTAGAAACATACCTATAGTTCTGATAATAATGCAGTTATTATTAATCGGTATTATTATTAATAAAACAAAATGGCGGCGTACATATTTCTGATATATGGGTATCAAATGAAAGGGCTTTAAGTAATTGTTTTAATTAAGAACTAATAAAAGCTTATATTTAAAAAAATAATCAGTCACTCATTTATTTTCGTGCATATGTTATTTTCGATATTTCGATAGTCCAATACAAATAAACATATTTACTTGAATTGCATTGATAAGATTTCATCATTATACAATGTAAGGTTCAAATTCGTCTCTTGCTCAAATTCTTAAGATTCTTAAATTGTACACACTATTACTCAAAACATAAAATGAAACCAAATATGATAAGATTTTTTCAATGTACAAAAATATTGAAAATATCTGATTCCATATTTATTTATAAGCAACTTTATGCGCTTTTGTAAAACGGCGGATTTAATACCCAGGACATTCTCTACCACTACTTAGGGTGCTGTAGAAACCTTGTGAGGTAGACGTAAGTTTCGTACTTAACTGAAATATACATACATGTATAGATTTATATATAAGTACGATAAAAACATAAGCACTATAAATATATAAGTATATGTAATATTACATATACATGCAAATACATATATACTAAACTCGTATACTATGAATGATAAAAATGTGTTGGAGTGCTATCGTGACGATTACTCCACCATGTAAGTGAGGTCATGTGCCTTCTTTTTGTATATTCTAGCTATTAAACATACAGACTTGAAGCGGTTACGATAAGTTCTCAAATTGTAGTGTTTACGCTGAATAATGCGCTTGACTAGATCAGACCCTTGTAAATAAATGACGCTGTGTCATCTTTATTGTAAAATATGTTACTAATCGTTAGTAATATGGGTGGTAAAGGTGTTTAGCTATCTCTTTCACGACAGCAAGAAAATGATAGCTACACTTTATCCCCATCTTTTCAAACGCATTTTGTTAATCAGTAAAATAAACACAATAAAAAATAGCTCAAGTTGTAAATATTTATTAAAATTTACTAATTACATTCAATTTAATAATAGTAGCAAACAAAACCAGCGCAGGTAGTAATACTTTAAGGGTTGGTGGCCGTTTTGTTTTGTTGACAGACAATATACCCTGAAAATTAAATGAATTTGACATAAATGTGCAAATTTTTGTTTATTATAGGTAGTATATTGTTACTTGTTAAAGGTAACTTTTCAAACAGCTTTATTAACAAAATTGAGTGTTATAGCAAAATAAAAAATTGTATGACAATATTTTTCCAATCGTTAAGTTGGCCGGGTCACCGTAGTAACCCATCAGGTACTGAACAAATAGATCACCTTACCTTTTAAAAACAATCGCAAGTTAACGATAAATGTATTTTTCCGCCAGTACAACTATCCATGAGCTTTACAACATTGGTTCCAATCAGTAAGCATGATGACATGGTCATTGGCAATGTCCACAATGATGACCATGACACCTGCAGCGGACAAAAGCAAGATTGCAATGTTGTGGAAGTTTTAAAATATTCTTGAGATGAATATCTGTAGATTATAGAGACTGAACTGATGCTACGCAAAGCTCCACTCTATTTAAATTCCAATTAAATGATTTATCCAATAGCGTTGACTCAACGTTTTGTTTTTGCTTCGCTTTTTGTGTCATATTTATGTTTTTTGCTTTATACAATGAAATAATTTATGCATTATAAAATAAATAATTGTGTAATCAAAATTTGTACAATGACAACAATTACAATATATTATTTTTTTATTATTGTATTGTATTAATGTATTGTATTTTTAGTATTGTTATATTATTTTTTCTATCTATCTATTTTTCCTAACTTATCAAGGTCAATTGTCAATGTAAGTTAATGTCAAAACTGACAAAGCGACTTTCATGTGAAGATAAAACACAAAATTTTCGCCCGCAAGGGATATTTTTAAAAAGTTGATCAACAAAAATCCTAATAAGTGTTTTTAAGATGCAAATTTCTATTTCAAACTTAGATATTTTTATTGTAAGCTCAATTGTTAGTAATATCTATTATGAAATTATTCATATGATTATAAAGTAGTGAATAATTTACCGGTGGTAAAATAAATATTCAGATTATGCATACCTTCGATTGTTATTCTTACTGGCTATCACACTTATAATTTGCTCCAAATGTTCATTAGGGTATAGTAAAATAACGTACCTCAAATATATTTTATTTTCAATTTTGCTATACCTACTACTCTACCAGCCCTAAAAGGGGGAATAGAAATGTCATCATCATCATCAATAACCCATAATATCCCACTGCTGGTCTCGGGTCTCCTCTCAGGAGAGGGTTAAGGCCATAGGTCTCCACGCTGGCCAAGTGCGGGTTGGGGACTGGCAAGAATACATTGTGGCTACGTATCTTGCCGTTTGATGTTTTTAAGCCTCCCGAAGGCCTCCAAATAAGCTTCACGATTGTTATCGTATGATAACAACCGGGACCGACTGCTTAACGTGACCTCCGAATCACGAAGGCGCTCATGGTAATATGCCACCAGCGGTCACCCATCCAGGTACTGACCGCGCCGTCGTTGCTTACCCTCGGTGATTGTTTCTAATCACCGAGTGCAACTGTGCTATGAACGCCTCTCATAGAATAGAAATGTAATATTCATTAAAAAAATCTCATCATCAACAACTTTAATTATTAATTAAATTTTTAATACTCATTTCTGCATTTTTTTTTTAGAAACATACCTTTTGAGTTGGAAGTGGAACAGTTTTGGTACTATTCTTTATTAACATTGAACTAAGAGAAGTTTCCTTGCCAGGAAATACGAAACGAAGAATGAATCAAAATAGGCAATAGTCATTATTTTATTGACAACACTTTTGAGAATCTGCATAGAGGTAAATTATTTACTATCAAAAAAACAAACCCTGTGCTTTTTGTTTTGATAAAACATAGAAAATTAAATAAAGATAATCTTCAAATTTATCATTTTTTATTTATTTTTCAAAAGTGTTCATAGTAAGAAAATAAATATGCTACGCTTTATTAAAGCAATAGAACGCAAAACAGTGATTTTTAAAACTTTGTCTGATGTCTGTATGTCTGTACGTTTGTGCACGCTGATCTCAGAAACGGCTAAACGGATGTGAATGTGTTTCTCACTAATACGTTGCAGTTTGCCCCATTTAATATTTAGTGATTATTTTATTTCAATCAATCATAATAAAAATAGTAAATTTATTTAGAATACATGATATACCTTTAAGCGGGCGTAGGCAATAAAAAATAATAAGGCAATAGTACAAGAAATACAGAACAAGCTGCTCTTAATACATAACAAGCTTTTATAAACTTTGTTGAGATAATTGTTTATATTTAATCAAAATATGATTTCACATATACAAAGGGAATAAATGCGTGCATCAGTTAAAACTTTATCCTTATAGAGCCTCCTGTACTTAAAGAGGAAAAGCACTATTTAGCAATTGCATTTCAAAAAACCCATATGTACCTCTTTCCTCTTTCAACCAAACAGGCTGATTCAATATCATTGCAGGGCAATATATATAGTGAAAATCTTTGTTAAGCATTAGTACAGTTCTTGTGTTCTACACACAATCATCTCCAGAAATAACTGCAGAACCCAAGTCAACAATCATGGCTGTAGTCAACAAAATCGCTTTTCTTCTTTTGATTGCTGCATGTGTCATGGTCATCACCGTGGACATCGCCAATGCAGCCTATGTCGGACCTTGTGACCAGGTCTGCAAGCGCACTGTTCCTGAAAGGAACGAATGTTGCAGAGCTCATGGATACAAAAGCTACCGTAGTTGTGGCGGTGGACGAATGCAATGTAACTGATTGCTTGGATTTAAAAGGTAAAATGAATGATTCACAAATTTTATTATTGTTTTTCCTATTGACTTTGCTATGCAAGGCTAGGTTTGTTTAAATATGTAATTTAATACAATACTTCAAGAAAAATTATAGTTTTCCTTAATTTGTTTCCAGTAAGCGAAATATACTGACTAGAACTTGTTGTTTTTTCAGGGGATTGAGGGTGAATGTTAATATCCAAGCAATCCACATGAAATTGGTATTTAAATATTAAAAAATTATTACTACTGCAAATAAAAATGTAGTCTGAATTTCTAATTCTTTTATTTTTCATACAATATCCAATAAAATAGGTATACTCGAGCTGGAGCGTATTCCTCTGGCCATGGACAACTCCATTTAAGTAACCGTGGTAGAACAATGCTTAGATGCAATTAGGCCGATACCACCGGTGCAAAAAGAATTAACCAAAAACACATTTCTAAGGAGAGGCCTATGTTCAGCAGTAGACTATTAAAGGCTAGTTTTTGAAATGAAACTCCTTTATCGGCGTTGAAAAAAAAATTAGCGTCACATTTTTCGGTTACACGTCACATTTATCCGTTACGCGCCATCTTTTTCTTGCCCCTACCACGGTTGGTTCAGACGAAGAGTACTTTCACTTTCTCCAACGGAGTAGGGATAGCATGTCGCTTTTCATGTTTCAGTTACCATAAGCCATTAATTATAAAAATATATAATAACGATGACAATGATAGTAATAATTCTATTACAATTAATGAAATACTGTAATAATCTTAGTAGCAAAAAGGTGAAGTGAACCTCAACCACAGCGCCGCAGCGCAGCAGATCTCTTCCTGCAAACCATGGGGCAGTGGTCGATCGGTGTTGCCGTAGTCGCGGAGAGTATACTTCTCCCCCAACCGGAATTTGAGCGACTTCGAGATCTTCCTTAACAGGCTGGAGACCTCGATGCGGCGATTAGCGTCCGGGCAGGTCCTCGTGTTGGAGGACTTCAACGCAAAATCGATTGCGTGGGATGCCCCGGCGATGGACGTCAGGGGCGGTCCGTAATGAGTGGGTGGCCTCGGAGTGCCTCTGTCAGTTAAAAAGAGGCTCCACCAACACGTACGTGCGACAGCACAAAGGGGTCGATAGTGAAACTTTCATTCGCCACCGCTGCTGTCGCCGCACGAGTAAGGAACAAGTGTGTCCTGGATAAAGTTGAGGCGCTCGGTTGGTCGGATCACCTGTATATCCGATTCGGCCTCTACTGGTCCCAGGGCCCCAGTAAGGGTTGCGCGGCGGAGCGCTCTTCCTGCTTTCCGCGATGGGCTGTCGCCAAGCTCAATAGGGACCTACTAGAGGAAGTGGCCATTGTACAGTCTTGGCTGTCTCCATAGGCCTCGGCCGAGGAGGTCGACATGGGGGCTGGCCGCTTTCGCGATGCACACCCGCAACCGCCAGCATCTCCGCGGAGATGGTGAAGAGGACTAGCTTTACGAGGAGTACCGCTAAGGAAAACTCTGAAGCTGGCTATCAGCCGCGTCAAAGAGGACAACATAAGGGAGATGCTGGAGAGTCTCGATCGTAATCGAAGTGGTCGAGGGTCTTTTTCCGCAGCGGGTGGAACACGCGCCCCTGTCGATGGCCAATTTGGTCGGAGACAACGGGATAAATAAATAAATAAATAAATATTTCGGACATCTAACACACAACGCCATCTAGTCCCAAACTAAGCAAAGCTTGTACTATGGGTACTAGACAACTGATATTAATACATATATACTTTTTTTTTTATAAATACATACATATTATACATAGAAAACATCCAAACTCCGAAACATATATTTGCAGATCATACAAACATTTGGTCCGACCCAGGATTCGAACCCGAGACCTCATGGACAGCAGTCGCGTAAGCTACCACTGCGCCATAGAGGCAGCAGAGGATAGAGAGGACGATGTGCCGCCCGTCAGGGAATTGGAGGTAGGGGCGGCTGTTCTACGGATTAGTTCCAAGAACACCACCCCTGGGCCGGTCGGGATACCTGTTCGAGTGATGGCCCGAGCTTCCGACCATATGTCGGACCACCTCAAGAAAGTATTGGACGTTAGCTTGGCATCCGGACGCTTCCCTGAGTGCTGGAAGAGCGAAAAGCTTGTCCCGGGATGGCCTGCCGATTCGGTCGCGGCCTATAGGCCCATCGTGTTGCTGGACGAGGCGGGCAAGTTGTTCGAGAGGGTGCTCTCTGCCCGCATCGTCCGGCACCTCAGCGAGGTTGGCCTTGACCTGTCGAATAACCAATCCGGATTCCGAGAGGGGCGCTCGACAGTCGATGCCGTGATGCGCTTGAGGGCGTGACTAAAGAGGCGGCGTTGTGTTGGCGGTGTAGTTACACATCGACGGTAGGTGGCTCTTCGACGAATACTTCCGACAGCTTTCTCCTAAGCTTGTCGACGCTGCCTCCGCTCTTGGGCAACTATTGCCCAGTCTGGATGGAATCAGCGTCGCAACAAGAAACCTCTTCGGGGGGGGGGTGCGCTGTACGGCGCACCGGTGTGGATGTCGGCTCTGACCGCTTAGAATATCTGGCGCCCTCAGAGGGTATTGGCGGTCAGAGCCATACACGGTTGCTGCCCTGTCTCGACCGAGGCGGCGTGCGCCTTGGCCGGGACACCCCCGTGGGATTTGCAGGTGGAAGCGCTCGCCGAAGTTAATTAACGAGCGGCTGAGTACCGGGCGGAGAGAAGCTTTCACCCTCCACCCGAAGAGGTACGCGAGTGGCGTGAAGCCGTAGGGCGCCAGCACGGGACCCTTTCCTTCCGACTGACGCAGGTGCTTTCCGCGCACGGTTGCTTAGGGAAGTACCTACACCCGGTCGCCATAAGGGAATTGAGTCCTACCAGTTACCACTGTGACTGCAGTAAGGACTTGGCCCAGCACACGCTGGCAATGTGCCCGCTTGGGCGCCGCAGCGTCGGGCCCTTTATGCAGTCATCGGAGGAGATCTCTCGCTACTGTTCGTCGAATGCTTAATGGCCGGTAGCGCCAGCAGTTTCACCGAGGCCGCAACCATTGCGAAGACATAATCTCGAAGAAGGAGGTGGTGGAGAAGGCCCGGGAGGACAACCTCCACTCGGACCCGATCCCGGCCGGCGAACCGGGCGGCGAAGGTGCGTCTAGCTGCGCCTCATGCCGCCCTGAGTGTGGCCGTGGATGGTCGGGACGAGTTTTCCCCTCTATCCGCTTCAAAGGCCAGCTGCGTGGAGGCGACTTTACGTGTGTGCAGTACGTCGCCTAAATGGAGAGTTATTAACAGCAGACGGTGCCGGCTACAGTCCGTGCAGGCACTGGGAGAGGTCCGGATGGCGCAAGTTGCGGTTCCGGGATCCCTACCGCCTCAGGCGCAGAGTGGCACACTGTGTGGTTGTAGTCGGTTCGATTCCGACACACCGCCTCGCCGCAAACCCCGGTGGAGTGAGGGCCAGAGGGGTTGTCCACCCGTAAAAAAATGGTTTAGTTCAAGTTTCTCTTTTCTGTTTCATGCATTAGCTCTGCACAGTTTGCTTTGTTATTAATGCATAATTTAGACGTAACACCAAAGAAAAATACCTCTGTTTCTAAAGAGAGACATCGACATCGATTGTTTTTTAGTCAAAACAATCGATGTTTTAAGTGTACTTTAATCCAATATAGTTGACAATTTTGAAATTTATTATAAGTGGATGATGATTGGAATTTATACATGAACTACAAACTAATGACGCCGTTCACAGGAGATGACTTTAATCAGCAAAATATAATGTCTTTATATAATGCAGATCACTTTTGAATGTGATTTGAATTTTCTGAAAGTGCGCAATTTTCATCCTGGCTCAGTGAAAGCTTTACATTAAGGGTTTACTTAGCTGTAGCCGCGAAGGTTGAAATAATGATCAACTTGATATTAATATTGTTCTCACATATGGCAAACCACATATTTCATTGTGCTTTCTTGTACAAGAAGTACATCGGACATGTACCAAAAAAGGTGGATAAAATGTGACTCACAATTTATTTTTTTATCTACAGAAATCTAAAGACTAAAAGATCATAATTATGCTTATGCATAAGCATTTAGAGATCAAAGAAGCATTTGATAAAAGCAAACTTTAACTTGTTCCGAAGTAATCTATTTACATGTTCACTGAGCGAATTGACAACAGATTTTTACTGGACCAATTTATGAACATAATTATGATAGTTTACTTGTTGTTTTTGACATGTATAATGTATGTAAAGTAAAGTTTGTATATAAACAAATAAAAAGTTACAATGCCAATCACACATCGGCTTCCACAAGGAAGTTATCCTTGTCTTTTAGGTAAGTAATACTGCCTTATAATACTTGCGTCCAACGCATTTATTTAGATTATTTGAAGCTCTTTTACTTATTTAGGGATAACTTCTAATTCTGATTGAAATATAACCAGATGTCATACACACACTGAAAATAATAACAAATAAGTAGTACGTTTTTATTTACAACAGTGATAAAATTTCCAATTCTTTCCTAAATTCTGTTTCCAAAATGCGCAGTCCATGACTTATTGAAGATAGGCAGTCTTTTTTTTCTGAAAAAATAATAAATACTATAATAATGGAATTTAATAAATCAACAAAAAAATTAAGAAGCTTGAAGATTTAAAATAAACATTTGGACAGAACAGCAGCGTAACTAATCTACTGTAGTTATGTAGTAAAGAATGCATATTATGGTTCATGACCCATTATGATTATACAGATGTGGTACCTTTTATATCCCGTTAATCAATAACAATTCATTCGTCCGCCTGCGCAGCTTCGGTA
This sequence comes from Hyphantria cunea, assembly GCA_003709505.1. Classification (NCBI taxonomy): domain Eukaryota; kingdom Metazoa; phylum Arthropoda; class Insecta; order Lepidoptera; family Erebidae; genus Hyphantria; species Hyphantria cunea. The sequence goes on along the minus strand of PKRV01000797.1, from coordinate 311,570 downwards.
ACCACTGTGTCCGTGAGCTCTGCAACATTCGTTCCTTTCAGGAGGAGTGCGGCTGCAGACCTGATCACAAGGACCGACGTAGACTGCATTGGCGATGTCCACGGTGATTACCATGACACACGCAGCGATCAACAGAAGGAATGCAATTTTGTTGACTACAGCCATTATTATAGACTTAGGTTTTGTAAAGCTTGAGATGAATGCGTGTAGACTATTAGAATCGTACTGATACTGAACAAAGTTTTTCGATACATTTATAGTGTTTTTGCCAAGACGTTGACTCACGTTAATAGGTTTCGTGAGAAATATGCGGGTTTTTATAAGACTAATACGTTGATAACATCTACAGTATTCCTACAATATTTTCCTGTTCAAGTTTTATAAATAAGGAAATAATTTATCAAGTTATGCATATGTTATCTTTGCTTATATTAAACTTGATTATTAACAACGTATACTAATATTGTTGTTACTCTATTTTCGGTTCTACTAGTGTGGTAGTGTATAAATCTGGGGTAAATTTGGCGTCCTGGTTATTTGGATGTTAAATAAACAATTGTTTATATTAGTTCATTTACAATTAATTAATTCTATCATAATGAGAATATTACGCTTTAAAATTATTATGAATTGGTAGTCACGAGTATTCGTGAGATCCAGGAACACAGGACTGTTTATTGTAGAGAGCCTTGGAGAAAGCCTTTGTAAAGCAGTGGACATCTTTCGTATCAAATATTTATGAAGTTATTGTATGAAACTAACACACAAATTTAAGTTGTAATGTTGATGAATTTTGCTGTTAAATAAAATGTTCATTTTGTTATGATTCTGTTACAAACAAATTTTTTGTTCTACATTTATTCGATTGATTACAATCTAATAATATTTCGAATATTTAATGCACAAAGCCACCTATTACTAAAACTAAGCAGAGCTTGAACTATGGATATGATAGACAACTGTTACAAATACACAGAATTTTTTTTTGTAAGTACATAAAATACATATACATAGAAAACATCCAAACTCCGAAACGAATATTTGCAGATCGTATAAATATTTGATCCGCTCCAGGAATCGGACCTAAAACTTCAGGCAAAAGGGTTGCATGCGTTACCTTTGTACCACCGAGGCAGTCAACATAGCCATGTCTCGTTGGTCCAGCGGCTGGCGTATGTGACTACCAACGCCTATCATGTATCGTCATCAAGGTGTATAATTTATCAATGTCTTTCATGTTTTTGATACCTATATGGATTACCGATATTGTTATTCTCACAAAAATTATGGCAGCTTTTCCTAATGATCAGTTCACTTTTAAAGTTTTCAAATACCCTTCCATGTACTTGGACGGTCCAAAAAATAGTGAAATTAAAAATAGATGGAATAAAAAAATTATTATTTACAGTATATATCCTCCTCCAATTCCAGTGCATTTATGCATTCGGGCGAACCAGCTTTCAAAATATTTTAAAAACGTGTCTTGTGTTGAAAAACGCACTTTAGAAGCTTGTCTTGCAGGTCCGTGGATGGCGGCAATTATTTACCTACAGGCGATTTGACTTCTCTTTTACTGTCCTTGGCCATGAGACTTTATATTACTTACAATTGAAGTTTTAGCATTGCAAAGTAAAAAAATACTGGACACAAACCTTATATCAACCTATCTTGTCAACGTGAAATAATTTTGTTTACTCTTAGGTGTAGATAGAATTTTACCACCTTTTCCCAATCATTTTCGGTGTGTTAGAAATAAATATAATTATTTATTTCTAACACACCGATTATGTATAAAAACTCATTACTTTCCAATTAATTATTTTTTGCTCGTCGATAAATATTTGTAGCACCCCGAGGACAAGTTGTTATGTATGTGTTACGTACACAACGTTTCTTTTTACTTGCAAATTTACAAATAGTATTTGAGCTATGATGATCTCAAAAATGAATAATGTGGAGTTTCTCATGTTAGCAATATAAGTTAAATGAGATAACGTAATTGAAGTTAAATTTGTTTTCTTCTTAAAACGATCAACCATAAGGATTTGCCAACTTTTCACTAGTTTTTAAAACTAACCCTGTCTGTAAACATTAAAATATAGCTTAAGCTCGAAGTTTTTTTATAGTTTATAAGCTATCTATATTTCTTCTTCGAACGCTTACCCGACTAACGTTAAGTGCATTTCGTACTGTACTATCAAAAATTCACTAGATCTGAATACAGAACGGAGACAAGTGAATGTGCAATCCGGCTGAAGTAAGAAGTTAGCGTAACGTACGATGGTTGTAATAAGGTTAAAGATTATAAACTCAAAAAATTATAACTGTGCATTATTATTACATTATTAACAGCTTTTAATAGCCTACTGCTGGACATACGCTTCTTCTTAAAAACCTGGGTATAGGCTTCCTAATATACCATGACGCCTTACAAGTTAATGTAGAGTTTAGTTCAAGTTTCTCTTTTCTTTTCGCGCATTTACTCTGTACAGTTTGCTTTGTTATTAGTACATGTTTTAGAAGTGACACCAAAGAAAAATGCCTATTTCTAAAGAGAGGCAGAGTTTTGTTGTTGACTAAACAAGCGATGTTTTAAGTGTACTTTAATCCAATGTAGTGTACTAATTCGAGATTTATTATAATTAGTTGCATAGGTGAGGATTTTTTTAGTTCTCAAATGCAAATTCTTTATTCAAATACTTGCACAAATTGTTACAGTAATTGCTGGTGGCACCCAAACTAAGCTTTGCTTGTATCTTCGGCTGCCAAAAAATACAGAAATATGCAACAGTGAAATTAACCTTGTATAGGATATATTTTTACAAATTATAAAATAATACTTAAGTTAAAAAGATTAAAATAAATAAAAACAAAGGAATTTGTAAAATTGAAATTATAAAATGTATAAAATTTAAGTAACAAAATATTGACTTTACAATTATCTCAGCACTGTATCACCATACCCAGATAATAACCCCTCAGTATCGATGTAATCCAGGCCCAGTAGAAAGTGTGTCGGTTTAATTTTAGCTGTGTACATGGTGCAGTCTTTCAGAGATCATTTAGTTGATAAATTATTGATTGTGTATCATTTAGATGATAAATTATTGATCATTTAGTTGATAATTATTGGCTGTATGTTGAAAATGAGGTTTTAAAGATGGTAGAGATATCTTATAGGTGCGTTTAGATTTTATATCACGATACAGAGGAGAGTGTGTGATTGTATTGTGTGTCATAATGCATGCATGAAATATAAATAATTGCCTCACTCGCAGTACCTTTACTTCGGCGTACAAATCGTAGGTGGGAAAACGGTAGGGTTTTTTCAACATCACCTTTAGTAATGCACGTTGAGCCCTTTCTAATCTGATTACTGCAGTCCTAGCCGTGAAACCCCAGATTCCGATATAGTAGCTTATAATTGATTGAAATAATGCGAAGTAAACTGTACTTAAGGTTCTCAGGCTGGCCGAGTTTCTCAGTAGTCTCATGATGCCAATTAGTTTTCTAACTCTAGCACTAGTGTGGTTTATGTGAGGCTGGTACGTAAGGCACGGTTACTCCGAGATGTTTCAAACATTCAGTGTGTTTGAGGTCTACACAATTACATGGGAGAATGGATGGTGTGTGGGAATGAAGGTAAACTTGGAAAGGATTCTTAGGTCGAGAAGCCGCTGTTTTATAAAAACAGATGTAGTTTCTCTTGCTTGCATTTAGATTGAGTAAGTTCCTCTCCAGCCAGTCCCCTAGTTGGATCATTCCCCTTTCAACACGCCTTATGGAACTTTCCCAGTTTTGACCGTGAAATATAACGCCAGTGTCGTCGACGTAACAGAGGAGTTCTGTTGATGAAATGTTTTCGTGATGTATATCATTCATGTATATAAAGAAAAGGGTAGGACCTAGTATACTCCTCTGCGGTAAGGTTACTGGAAGCGTATTACTTGAAAGACCCTGTATCTGAACTCTTTGTTGCCGTGCCGAAATATAGTTTTTAAACCAGTCTAATGTCAAATTGCGTATCCATATGTTTGCAAGCTTTTGCAAAAGGATCGGTATGAAAACGGCGTCAAAAGCTTTTGCAACATCGAGGAAGATTGCTACATAGCTGTGTCCGTTATCAATCGGTCAATTTGGTTATATCTGTTTCACAGACGACACCTAGCGTTGTTGAAGCTGTTCCTACAAAAATATGATCTATGCAGGCGTGTGATCGAGTGGGTTTGTTAATAGCTGATATAAGCCCATGTTGGCTTAGAAGGTCAAGATATTCTGAGGGATCACGTCTACTGTGAACTACTGAAAGAATGTTTATGTTAAGGTCACCTGTAACGATAAGAGATGATTTAGTAGTTAAATCTGTTAATATGTTGTCTACAGAAAATAAAAATCCAGTGCGGTAGCTGAAAGAGGGAGGACTATATTTAGACTACTATGGAAAAAACTTTGGAGGTATTAATTAATAGTCCACTGGCTTCACTTATATCTAGCAGGGAGACATATGCATTAAGGCTATCCTTAGTATAAGCTACTATACCACCATTTCGGTTGAAGTTTTTGGTGGTAGAATGAGACGTAAAACCGGGAATTTGGCCAATTACACTTGTTTCAGTTAATCTGCATTCGGTTAGTAATAAGATATCTACATCGATTTTTAACCGCTGTAACAATATAGTGAACGCAATGAAGTTTCTGTTTATACTTCTTATGTTTAAGGTAAGAAGTTTCAATCCTTTTCCTAAGGAGGTTTCGCAGTGTTCAGGAGGACAAGACAGGCACCTTATATTTAAGTCTGAGTCGATATTGTTCCCTGAATCAACTGTATCCATATTCATTTAGAAACATTTGTCATGCAGCGTGGTTTTAAACATAATAAATTTGAATTCAAAGTATAAAATGTTTTATGGTCAATAATTTCGAAAATATTAAAACTTAAGGTGTCGCTGAAAGTCTGTTACAGTGGTGGTAGAGTGTGTTTGTATAATTGTATGCATGATTGTGTTTTACGTAATACTTTGGCAGGGATTAAAATCAAAAAAGTGGTCTGAACACATGTAGCGTGTAGTGTAACCGATTTACAATCCTTTGTAAATCTATTTACAACATGTATTTTATTGCGGTACATGAAGGATACCAAATAAGAAAAAACAAAACGTACTAGAAGGGTAAAAAATTCAGTACATATTAAATAGCATAAAAATATAGCACTTAGAGTGGTGTTGTAGTGCGGGATAAACATTAAATAGTGAGATGTACCAAATCGTAGTGCCAAATTATTTAAATATGTACTCAAAAAAATTAACTTATGAATAGAAAATATACTAAGACAATAACAACTATAAAGCAAAAAATAGCTTGTAAACAGAAAACTACAATACTATATTACAATGCAAATAAATAATGATGAAATACATTATTTATTGTATGAGATCAACAATAAATAATGTAATGAAACAAGTTTTAAAATGAAACAATTAAAAAACGAGAGTAAAAAATAAAGGAGGACAGTTACAATTAAACTACAATTTGAGTAATAAAAAAAGACAACATATGATGTAGTACCAAAGCGTAGAATAAACATCAAGAAATGTAATTTAATCCATTTTAAATTGAGAAAATTTAAATTTATACTTACAATTTTTGTGTTTGAAAACACAAAATATGCTAGGCTAGTAACAACTTCAAAAAATAATTAACTGAAAAATATAACATGAAGTATAGTATTATAGTGCGGAAGAACTATCAAATGTGGTGTAATAAATTTTAGGAACAAATATTTTAGTTTTGTGCTTAACAATAATATAACGGCCTTCTTAAACAAATAGAAACCAAATAAAAGTAAGAAAACAAATAAACATTCCTTGTAGATTGCAGTATTGCTGCTAGGAACGCTGCGGGTTGCCAGGGTTACAATTGGATGATGATTAGAATTTGTGTATGAACTACAAAGTAGGACGCCGTTTGTAGAAATGACTTCAATCAGTATAATGTCTTTATAGAGTGCAGATCACTTTTGAATATAATTTGTATTTTCTGAAGGTGCGCAGTTTTCATCTTGGCTCAGTGAACGCATTACATTAAGGGTTCACTTAGCTGCAGTCCCAAAGGTTGAGATAATGATCAATACGATATTAATATTGTTTACACATCTGGCAAACCACATATTTTACGATGCTCTATTGTTCATATGATATGTTCTAAAAATGGGTGGATAAAATGTAACTCAACATTGCCTACATCTCAAGGACACAATTTATTTTTTTACCTACAGTAATCAAAAGACTTAAAGATTATAATTGTATAAGCCTTTAGAGACCATAGAAACATTTGATCCAGGCAAACTTTAGCTTGTTCTGAAGTAATCTGTTTATATGTTCACTGAGCGAATTGACAACAGATTTTTACGGGACCAATTTGTAAATTTGTATTTACTTTTAAATAGTTTACTTGTTGTTTTTGAAATTTATAATATATGTAAAATAAAAAGTTACAATGGCAATCACACATCGGCTCCCATAAGGAAGTTATCCTTGTCTTTTAGATAAGTAAAAAAAGTACTGAACCAATTTATAAACACAATTTATAAATTTAGGTTTTTTATTTTTAAATAGTTTACTTGTTCTTTTTGAAATTTATAATGTATGTATAATAAAGTATTTATATAAACAAATGAAAAGTTACAATGCCAATCACACATCAGCTCCCACAAGGAAGTTATCCTTGTCTTTTAGATAAGTAATGCTGCCTTATAATACTTGCGTTCAACGCATTTATTTAGAATATTTGAAGCTCTTTTATTTATTTAGGGATAAATTCTAATTGTGATTCAAATATATTGTCAGATGTCATACACACACTAAAAATAATAACAACTAAGTAGTGTTAAGTACGTTTTTATTTACAACAGTGATAAATTTGCAATGTTTTCCTAAATACCGTTTCCAAAACGCGCAGACCATGATTTATTGAAGATAGTCAGTCTTTTTTCCTGAAAAAAAAATACATACTAATATAATGTAATTTAATAAATCAACAAAAAAATATAAGAAGGTTAAAGAATTATAATAAACATTTGGAGAGAACAGCAGCGTAACTAATCTACTGTAGTTATGTAGTAAAGAATCCATATCATGGTTCATGACCCATTATGATTAAACAGAATTGGTACCTTTTAAATCCTGTTAATCAATAACAATTCATTCGTCCGCCTGCGCAGCTTCGGTAACCACTGTGTCCGTGAGCTCTGCAACATTCGTTCCTTTCAAGAGGAGTGCGGCTGCAGACCTGATCACAAGGACCGACGTAGACTGCATTGGCGATGTCCACGGTGATTACCATGACACACGCAGCGATCAACAGAAGGAATGCAATTTTGTTGACTACAGCCATTATTGTAGAGTTAGGTTTTGTAAAGCTTGAGATGAATGCGTGTAGACTATTAGAATCGTACTGATACTGAACACAGTTTTTCGATACATTTATAGTGTTTTTAACAAGACGTTGACTCACCTTAATTGGTTTCGTGAGAAATATACGGGTTTTTCTAAGACTAATAAGTTGGTAACATCTATAGTATTCCTACGATATTTTCCTGTTCAAGTTTTATAAATAAGGAAATACAGTATCAAGTTATGCAAATGATATCTTTGTTTATATTAAACTTGATTATTAACAACGTATACTAATATTATTGTTATTTTATTTTCTTTATTATCTATTTTCTTTATATAAATCTGGGTAAGTTTGGGTCCTGGTTATTTGGATGTTAAATAAACAATTGTCTATGTTAGCTAGTAGAGAACTAACACATTGATTTAAGTTATAATTTTGATGAATTTTGTTGTTAAATAAAATGTTAATTTTATTATGATTCTGTCACAAACAAAAATTCTGTATTACATATCTTACATTGATAACAATATAATAATATTTCGGATATTTAATACACAACGCCATGTAGTTTTAAACTAAGCAGAGCTTAAACCATGACGTATAATAGACAATTAATACAATTACATAAATACTTTTTTGTAAATACATAAAATACTTATACATAGAAAACAGCCAAACTCCGAAACGAATATTTGCAGATCGTATAAATATTTGATCCAATCCAAGAATCCAAACCTCAAGCAAAGGGGTTGCATACGGTACCATTGCACCAACGAGGCATTCAATATAGTCATGTCTCGGATTTAAATCCCGGGTGGGTTCAAAAAGGGTTATTGAGTTTTTCTAATTAAAGAAATATTCCAATGCTCTACAAACTTTCAAATTCAAGTGTCAAATTTGTTGTTTGGCTCTAGTTGGGATCTTAATCCTCGTGCCTCGTAAAGCACGAAAAGCCATCAGTTCTGCACCTGATCTCTCCCCGGTCGTGTTAGATAGCCATCTCATTGAATTATCACAGTGAGGAAGAGGATGCACTTATTGTTTGCGCATACACTATAATTTCTCCTGCGTTGCTGGCCACTGAGGCGGAAATCGGCAAGGAGTAAGTCCATCAATAATTATACTTGGCCTTACTTCAAACAAAAGTGAGTACCCTTATAATAGATTTAATATGTTTTAATGAATTTCTTAAATCTTGAGGATATAAGCGCATTTGATAAAATATTAAATTCAAGGGTCTCAAAAGAAGATTGCGTGTCTGTTTCATGCACTTTATAAGGTTTTCCATCAGGTACTGTAAATGCCTATCATGTATCGTCATCAAGGAGTATACTTTTTCAACGTCTTGTATGTTTTTGATACCAATATGGATTAACCATATCGTATTCTCACAAAAAACTATGGCAGTTTTTCTTAATGACCAGTTCAACTTTCAAAGTTTTCAAAATACCCTTCCATGTACTTGGGCTGTTATAAATTCAGTGAAATGAAAAATAGAATAAATAAAAAACTTTTATTTACAGCTTTTCACAATGTCCCCTTCCAATCCCAGTGCACTTATGCACTCGGGCGAACTAGCTTGCAAAATATTTAAAAAACGTGTCTTGCGGGAGGTCGAAAAATAACCGTCGAAAAACGCGCTTTAGAAGCTTATCTTGCAGTTATTTACCCTCAGACGATTTGTTTTCTCTTATATCGTCCTTGGCCATGAAAAATTAATCTCTTGTAATGTAAGTAACATAAAGTAGATTATTTGTGAGACTTTACTTTATATTACTTACAATTGAGGTTTTACTATTGACATTGGTAAACTTTTACTTGCATCGCAAAGTAAAAAAAATTGACACAAACGTTATATCGACCTATCTTGTCAGCGTGTAACAATTTTGTTTACTCTTAGGTGTAGACATCATTTTATCACCATTTCCCAATCATGTTTGGACTGTTAGAAACAAAAATAACTAGACACCTACAAATTAATATACAAAAAATCTTTACTTTCCAATCAAACATTTTTTGCACGTCAATAAACATTTGTAGCTCCTCGAAGACAAGGTGTTATGTATGTGTACGTATTTTACCTGCAAATTTACAAATAGTATTTAAACTATGATGACCTGAAATATGAATATTGTGGAGTTTCTCATGTTAGCAATATAAGTTAAATGAGATAACGTAATTGAAGTTCAATTTGGTTTCATCTTAAAAAGATCAACCATAACGATTTGCCAACCTTTCACTAGTTTTTAAAACTTGCCCTGTCTGTAAACATTAATATATAGCTTATACTGGAAGTATTTTCATAGTTTATAAGCTACCTATATTTCTTCGTCGACGCTTAAAAAACTTAATACATGCATAAATTTAGTTTTTATCTTCATTTATAAAGGCTATTTTTTGAAGCAAAAAGAGTTACAACAACGTAATTAATGTTATTAAAATATTTTATTGGGTTTGAAAAAAAACCGTTTATACCTCACTAAAAAAGTTAAGATAACCAAACATCTTGGCGAGGAACTTTATGTTGCAGAAAATATTTTCAATCATTTTAACACATAACGCCATCTACTACCTAAATATTTGCAGATCATACAAACATTCCCGAATCGAACCCGAGACCTCACGCGCAGCAGTCGCTTAAGCTTCCACTACGCAACCGAGGCAGTTATCGAGTTACGGAGGAAAACCTTGTTATGAATTAGTACAGTTCTTGTATTCCATACATATTCATAAAAAACAAAAAAAAACAACAACCCATAATGTCCCACTGCTGGGCTCGGGTCTCCTCTCAGAAGAGGGTTAAGGCCATACGTCCCCACGCTGGCCAAGTGCGGGTTGGGGACTGGCAAGAATACGTTGTGGCTACGTAAATCTTGCCGTTGGATGTTTTTAAGCCGCCCGAAGGCCTCCAACTAAGCTTCACGACTGTTATCGTATGATAACAACCGGGACCGACTGCTTAACGTGACCTCCGAATCACGGAGGCGCTCATGGTAACATGCCACCAGCGGTCACCCATCCAGGTACTGACCGCGCCATCGTTGCTTACCCTCGATGATTGTTTCTAATCACCGAGTGCAACTGGGCTATGAGCGCCTTTACATATTCATCTTTAGAAGGAATTTTCAAAACTTAAATCAATAATAATGTCTTTTATCAAGAAAATCGAGTTCCTGCTGTTGATCGCTGCGCGTGTCATGCTCATCACTGTGGACATTGCCAATCCAGACATGTCGCTCCTTGAACTCGACTGGAGTTAGATATTGTGATTAAGTGCGGCCATATTTGAATATCTTAAGTGAAATCGCCGCTTGTTGTTGTGAAACCTATAGAATTTATTGAAATCTTCGAACAATAAGCCCCCTAATGAAAAAAAGGTCGCGCATCTATCGGCGCAGGGGATTATGTGCTATATATATGGCAATAAAGACTAACTTTTGAACCTCGCTGACACCTCGTGGATTGCAGAGAAGACTGATTACGGAAGGTTAATAAGTATACTTTGAGACTAAATCACTGCACAGTAGAAATAGTTCTTATTGTGATTTGTACCTTAACTGTGATTAATTTCAACTGAGTTCATAAGGTAAGTTGAGTAGGTAGTTAACCTTATATAGCCCTGCGAATGGCGGGTGATTATATTCAATAGTGGCTTAAAGCTGTATCACATGCTTTCACTTTAAATAATAAAACATGTTGATAGGCCATCTTGGGTTGAACAATACCTTTGCTTTAATCGTAAGGTCTCAACAAATTGCATAGAAAGCCTGTGTTAAGTAAGTCTTTTGTGGCTTTTTACCAAGTGAGAATAACTATAAATACTTCTTGTTCAGTTCGGCATAGTATGTAAACTACAAATCGGCCATTCCCTTAAGATTTTCAAATTGAGTAATACTGGGTGTCGAAAAAGTAATAATTAACTACAGTTTGTGATTATGATACATTTGATTGAAACATGATAATAAAATGTTTTTTCGTGGTACGTCAAATGTAAATATAAAATACAGAATTTTATTTCTGGCCGAGTTTGAGATCTAGCAACGAGCCACACTTATGTTTTAGTACATAGTTTTCATGAATAAAAACGTTGTGCGTTTCAATAATTAATTGCTATTCAGCTTATTTCTATGACTTAATGCACCTGATGTTATGGTCTGCGGTATTTTATGACCACCTAATTAATATGAAGGTGAAAATAAATGTCTTTTCTAAAATTATGCAGATGGTTAATAAAATAAAGTAGTTATAAGAACATTTTTTATTTCAAGTATATGTATAACCTATTTCACAGTGTTTTTGAAGCCAATTTACATTTACATTCATGCACGATCAGTCAGTAAAAGCAGCCACTGCGGTTCGTCTGAGAAGAAAAACAAACTGATTTATTACCAACAAAGATGATTCTCCAATAATGAAACCAATACACATACATACCAAAATACATAACTAAAAAACCCATAAAAAATAAATAAATAAAAATATTCACAGTATCATCATCATATCATATCATCTTAATTAAGATTCATAATGTTCGTAAACCTTTTTTTTTAATGCATTTATTGTTTGCGCTTGCCCGATGTTCACCGGCAATGCATTCCACAAGCGTACAGCTTCAACAGTGAAAGACTGGTCGTAAAATTTTGTGGAATGCTGAAGCATCTCCAGTCTCTAATTCTCAGATGACCTTAGACATTAATATATTATGTGCTTTAAACACTTTAAGAGAGCAACAAGATAGTTAAATTCTTACTTTCTGACTTTTCACAGTTAATAACATTGCATTCGTCCACCTAAACTATAGACTGATAGACAAAAATGCTTAAATAAATAAAGAAGTGGTACCTTTTAAATCCTGTTAATCAATAACAATTCATTCGTCCACCGGCGCAGCTTCGGTAACCACTGTGTCCGTGAGCTCTGCAACATTCGTTCCTTTCAGGAGGAGTGCGGCTGCAGACCTGATCACAAGGACCGACGTAGACTGCATTGGCGATGTCCACGGTGATTACCATGACACACGCAGCGATCAACAGAAGGAATGCAATTTTGTTGACTAAAGCCATTATTATAGATTAAGGTTTTGTACAGCTTGAGATGAATGCGTGTAGACAATTAGAACCGTACTGATACTAAACGAAGCTTTTCGATATATTTATAGTTTGCCAAGATCTTGATTTACTTTAACTGGTTTGTTGAGGAATATACGGGTTTTTCTTAAGTTCAATAAGTTAGTATTTATCTATCGTGTTCCTACAATATTTTCCTGTTCAAACTTTATAAACAAGGATACAGTTTTAAAATATGCACATGTATTCTTTGTTTATGAAAAAATGAATATTAACAACGTGTACTAAGATTATTGTAATAAAAATACCTACACACTTTTATTGGTTAGATTTAGTAATATAGACTGGGTTTCAAATATTAGATGAAAAGTGAGTATCCTAGTAGGCCAGTTTAAATAAGTTGTCTAATCACTACATAATATAAAACAAAGTCGCTTTCTCTGTCCCTATATCCCTATGTATGCTAAAATCTTTAAAACTACGCAACGGATTTTCAAGCAATTTTTTTTCAATAGATAGAGTAATTGAAGAGAAAGGTTTATGTGTATAATAATATCCATTAAATAGTGGAGAAATACTGTTATTTTTGAGGTTTCTAATGTGATGTCGTAAATAATTACATTTTTTTGTGCTTAAATTGCAAACACAGGCTGAACCCTACGAGATTCCAGTTTCAAAATAATGTACTAATATTGTACACATTGAAAAGGTCCACAGAGAACTCCGAGATGGTATATGTCTATGTCTTATGGATATCCCACAATAAAATTTTTTTGTCTTTTACTTTTTACGACAAATAATGGCTAATTTTCGAAGCGATTTTAACCAATACAGCATTAATTCTTATCCAATTAAATACTTTAAATACATTGTTGATTAAATATAGACTTAAATGACCCTTTATAGCATATGATTTAAATGATTATTTTTGAAGATATTACAGATTTAAAAATTGCGGGACGTAGCATTTGCAGCGGTTCCGGCCGCCGGGGAGGCAGCGTGCTGTAAATAGCGCGTTGGAGGCCGCGATTCTCCCTGTAGCACTTTGAATTTAGCCGCGGTTGGACGCGTTTATTATCGGAGCTCTCTAGCGAGGAAAATAACAATCCTTAATAAAAACGTGCTTTTCAGCGCGACAACATATCAGTAATTATAAGTAAGCTACGATAAATAATTGTATGATAGTAGTTTTAAAATATAAATGACATTCTATTCTAAGGTTCCGCATCAGCTATTTCTGCCAATGTCAAGTATTTCAAGTCTTCAATTCTAAGTCTTCGAGTCTGCAACTCTTCGTCATGATGGAATTAATGATAAAAAATATAAAAAATGTAGAAGACATGAAATGGGGACCGTCTTTCGCAAAAACAAACTATGATTTTCCTGAATAATGTTTTTTGTGTTCTAGCGACTGCTTATGGGCGGTTTAACGTTGTGTAAAATGTTTTTGACAAATAATCTGTAAGTTTTTGATGAATTTCCGTGCGTTTAGGCGAGACCGCCAAACAGACTATAGAAATTAAATATAGCTCACTGAGGACCCATAATATTTTTCACGTAGTGCTGCACGGTTTGAAAAGGTGTCTCCCTATTATGACTTCATTTTATCTCCCGCTTTGCTAAGCAGTGGAGATATTATGTTTTCAAATGTAAATAATGTAAACGGTTTTATATTAATCTATTAAACTAATACACTGCATAAATGTTACGTAAAACAAAAATGGTTGTTTTTTCTTATTTTTTCTTTGTAAGGGGCAAACGAGCAGTCGAATCGCCTGATGGTAAGCAATTACCGCCGCCCATGAGCACCCGCAACACCAGAGGCATCACAAGTGCGTTGCCGGCCTTTGGGGGATGGGGAGGGAGATAGGGGGGGATTGGGATATGGGCCTTCGGTATCCTTACTCACTCGATGAAACACAGCGTAAGCGCTGTTTCACACCGGTTTTCTGTGAGGCTGTGGTATCACTCCGGTCGAGCCGGCCCATTCATGCCGAAGCGTGGTTCTCCCACGGTAAAGGGGACTCTCCCACTGTAATTTCTTTGTAACAATATTTATAGCAAGACTAAGTATTTTAACCACATGAGCAAACTCCAAGTCAGAAATAAACGTAGCGTCAAAAAGTGCAGATATAAAATAAAATCAACTACTTATAATAACATTTTTATTTGAAGTTAATACATAGCATATTTTACAGTGGTTTGACGTCAATCTGACTTCACATGCATACACGATCAGTCATTGAAAATGGCCACTAAATTTATCTGAAAAGTGAAGCAAACGTATTAACAACATAGTTTTTTCCACAGAGATCACGTACATAATTTTAGTTCTATTAACACTTAAATAAATAAAATAAAGTAAATAAACTCTTAACAAGGTAAGAAAACGATATAACTTTTCATAGAAGAGTACTAAACCTATTATATCTGGAAAATTAATAATATTGCATTCATCCACCGCCACAACTACGATAGCTAAAATAGACTATACTATAGATGGATAAACTAAATTCATTCGATAGAAAAAAGAAGTGATACCTTTTAAATTCAGTTAATAACAATCCATTTGTCCACCGGCGCAGCTTCGGGCACCTCTGTACCCGTGAGCTCTGCAACATTCGTCCCATTCACGACGAATGCGGTAGCAAACCTGGTTACAAGGGCTGACAATGACTGCATTGGCGATCTCCACGTTGATGATCATAACACACGCAGCGATCAACAGCAGAAACGCAATTTTGTTGACTACAGCCATTATTGTTGGTTAATGTTTTGTAAATTAGTTCTTGCGACGAATGTGTATGTACTTCAAGAACTGTACTGATGCTAAACAAAATTTTCAGCTATATATAGTGCATTGCCAAGATATTTCGTCAGCTTATCTATTTTAGTGTAACGTACTATCCTTAATTGCGTTTTTGTAACACATTTTCTTTTTGAAAAAAACGGCATTTGTAGATAAATATAAAGTTTCAAGTTTTGCTTAAATTAATTTTATTGTCAAAAAAGTTAATGCAAACAATGTTTATGCATCGTATTCATTCATCCATTCTACTAGCGTGGTAGTTTGTAAATCAGGTATATGTTTAGGACCCTGGTTATTTAAATGTTATATAACGTGTCTAGATTTATAATGCTTTTATATAAAAAAAACGAAGTATGGTATTACGTCATACTGAAATTACTATTAATAATTATATATCAGGAAGCCGATGGATGCACAGGACCGCTTTTTGTGGAGTCTATGAGATGCCTATGGTCGTCTTTCGACTTAGGTGATGATATTTTTTTTATATTCAATTAATAAAAAGATTTAAATCATATTTATGATTGGTTTTGTTATCAAAAAAATGTTAACTTGGTTACGATTTTGTTATATATTATTTCATTTTTCACTTTAAACATAATTTTTAATAATTTGAAATACTCCGTGCTTTTCCTTATCCTAAGGTTATTACATAATATTTAAATTCAAATAAAATAATAACATTTAGCAAGAAGCATGAACTACCAGGACAAACAAAATAAGATTTAAATTACAGGTTTCTAACACTGAACTAGTCTGTAAAATGCATGTGGTTAGTTGGACGGACAGATTTGTATGAAATTTATTATGGAGATCTTTTGATTCTGGATGAAAGACTTAGAGGGTAATTTACCGCGATAACTGATATACACACGAGTTATGCCGTGGGAAAAACTAGTATTAAATAAATAAAAGAATTCTTCATTTTACAAGATAACATAGCGTTGAAAACCTCTTTTTATGTTTATTTCAAGTATTTACAATTTAAGTTCAGTCGGCATTATTTTATTTTATTCATTATAATATATACACCATATTTATTTTTTCTGTCATCTGTAGATTGACTGAGAGCGAATATCTTAGACATTAAGTTTATATCTGTACAAATGTAAGTATAATAGTTTAGATAAATATGTAAATTTAAAATACGAAAAATATCTAATAATGAACTTTCTCACCTTGGTTTAGATATTCATGAGGAAGTGTGGTACTGTGTCCTATAATAAAGTAATTCTTAACTGCAGTTTGATTGTGCCAAATATTGTATTAGGGTTTTCAGCTTTTTTATTGTCAACTTTAGTGCTTGTTTAGGAGAAAATGCCTTGAAACCTTCCTGAGATCAGTCTAATCAGGTTCCTGGCTAGTCTGTTTGATGCTACCGAAACTGAACCCTTTGTTTGCTTGCATCTTTTATTTATTTATTTATTTATTTATTTATTTATTATACATCATGCACTTAATGTACATTGGCGGACTTAATGCCTAAGGCATTCTCTACCAGTCAACCTTTAGGTGATGCAGAGAAAATAGGAAGTAGGTGCAATTAGGTTTATTTGTAAGGTTTTAAATACACATACATATATACTTACCATAAACTACACATAATACATAGATGCATATACACATACTCTTACTAAAATAAAAATAAATACATACATACACAAAAAAATACCATAACTAGAATGAGATGTGATGTATGAATGAGTTGATTCTGCGAGCTGACTTAATAAATACCGCTTTACTTTTGTTTTAAATGTAAAAACGTTGGTGGCCATCCTGACCTCGAGCGGAAGCTCATTCCAAAGAAGAACCGACTGCACAAAAAAGGATGAGCCGACGAACTCAGACGTATGGGAGGGACAAAGAAGAAGAAGGTTATTAGAGGACCGAAGGTTTCTGTTATGATTACTACCTAAGAGTTGAAAGTACGATTTTAAATAATTTGGCGAAGATGGGTTGTTCAGGATAGTGTATAGGACAGTAAGCGCGCGTAGTTTACGGCGTTGGCGAATTGGTAGCCAATTGAGCTGCGTACGGAAAGAGAATACATGGTCGTATTTACGGAGATTATAAACAAATCGAATGCAGTTATTAAGAAGACGGTCTAGTTTATCGAGAAGATCTGCATTCAGGTCGTAACAACAAACATCACCATAGTCGATTAAGGGGAAAATAAGAGTTTGCACAAGCATAGTCTTGGTTTTTACGGGTAGGAAATTTCGCAGACGGTTCAGAGTCCGAAGCGTTCCGGTTACCCTCTGGCACTGGTTCGTTACTTGTTCACGCCAGTTTAGTGTACAGTCGAGGAATAAACCTAGATCTTTCACCGATCTACAAACAGGTATACTAGTTCCATTAAAAGTAATATCCGGGAGAGTCTCAGCGTCTACTTTGCTCATCGAGCGGTGACTTCCCACCACTATGGCTTGACATTTTGCGGGGTTTACGGATAAACCAAACTTTTGAGTCCATGTGTTTATTGTTTCCAGGTCGTTGTTGACCAATTTTATAGCTGTCGAAATATCCTCTACTTTACTCTGCGAATAAAGCTGTAGGTCATCGGCATACAGATGATACGCACAAAGAAGTTCCGCGGTTAGGATATTAATATAAATAGAAAATAATAAAGGAGAAAGAATACCGCCTTGAGGAACACCAGAATCAAGATCACACCAATTAGAACAAGATCCATCGATATGAACAGACTGCTGGCGTCCCCGAAGATAAGATGAGAAC